>OVAQ01003125.1:0-10635 GCA_900406345.1 Erysimum cheiri | reverse complement strand
TGTAACATTCCCTGCCAGTCTAGTCACTAGCTGATAATGGTAAAAAGAAATGAAGATATATTCATCAAAAAAGTGGAACTTGTGAGAAAGTATGTATCTGAAAACGTTATTTACCGATGAATTGCAGACCGGTAAGACACTTGTAAAGTCTGTGCTTTGTTTTAAAGACTCGTATAATTCATCTATGTCTGTCTCTTCTTCTGACCCTGAATCCTCTGTAGCTACCAAAAGGAAAGAAAATGTTCATATAGGAAAAAGTTAGCACGTACATGGAAGAAGGCATTGTGTGATTTTAACATGTACATAGATTTCGAATGATATATTGACCAACTATACGATTAGTTGATAGTTTAGACTTTAGCGCCACACTAATAAGTTACTCATAAGGCTTCTTGCTTCATAAGCTGGTTTTATAAGGTTTGAGTACTACCCTCATGGTTATACAAGATTATATAGTCCCACTGTCCTAGTATTTGTCGGGTTCAATCGTTTCTTATGAAATGAACATGCAACCATATGTGACAAGTATAAAAACTGAAACAGAAATGGCCTTTTATGATGAGCATTAAGTCAAAACTGTGATCGAGAAGAACTCACCATTGGAACATCTCTCGAGCATCACACAACCGTGTTCCCCCAAAGTCATGATCACAAATTTTAGCTTTGGTAATCTAATGAGCATAGAGAGAAGTGCACTTGGAAATGATGGTGACTCTGTCCAATCCTGTTTTTAAGTCAAATAAGTCCACCATTTAGGATGATATACACCAACTGTGATACAGTTTTATTGCAAGAACATATGTAACTAGTTACAAACCAACACATTGTCGGAGTTTCATGTGCCATTAAGAGTAGATAAGCCTTCTAGTTCAGCAGAAGTACACATAGATTCATTTCAACTTATAGGTTATAGATAGATTTCATATAACAGCCTTTTAGAAACTTTCGTCACTCTTTATAAGAACAAAAACAAATTTATGGTACCAACATTTAATCATACTGATTCCACTAGAGAGCTTTCCAAGAAAGTGGTATGCCAATTTTCTTTGATATGATTCTCTAACATTCAACATCACAAATTCACAACCTATGAACCAATTGATTCGTAGATTACAGAAATGTTCCGAGAACACTCTCACCTGAGGGAAGTTAGTATTGCAAATGGCATAATCAGCTAAGTCAAGGAGCTCATCTAGCCCTTCCCTTCTTTTCTCTGCACCGATTAAGATGAATATATTCTTGCTATGCGCCTGCATAAAAACAAATATCTTATTAAGGTAACAAGGCAGATTCCTAACTAATCTTTTCATGACTAGGAACCATAAGTGAGTGAAAGAGAGTTGTAACAAACATAAACAACCGTGCAAGTGTGAGAGCAAAACACTACCAAAGAGAGCATTTTTCACCTTTTGTGCAAGAAGCAATTCGGCTTCACGAGACCTTCCATTTACATATACAGCTTTAACTCCATCAAGCACAGCTAGAAGGTGAGATTCAGTAAGGTCATCTGGGAGCAAAGGAGGGTATCCTGGAGTGTAAATACACGTACGAGTATTCCTAGAAATTTGTTAAACAAATGAAAACTTCAAAAAATTTCTAGAAACTTGTTATACCATGCTGTTTGTTTTCTATATATCATCACATTGTATGATTACAAAAATGAAAAAGTCTCAAAATTAGATCACAGAACACGCAACAAAAAGTCTGTTTACCCACGTTTGGTTATCTACAATGACGTAATTAAAATGCGAAGCTCCATCTTTAGCATTCTGAGACAATGATAAAAGAGAGAAAAAACTTGTGTTTTATATGATTATATCTACATTGAATTTATATAACATTGTTTATGATCTTACCAAACAAAACGAAGTATCCACACCGCTAGATTCGAGTTCCTCTAACATAAAACGCCCTTGAGAATCATCAGCAACCTAAACCAAATAATCAAAAATTCCTTGTCAAACACAAAATCTGTATCTAGTTCAATCATATTTGGTGATTCAATGGCTACATTTTCACCTTCTAAGAACACAAATCCCCAAATCACAGCAAACGAAACAGAATCAAAGATTAAACACAAAATCTGTATCTAATTGACCAGAGCATTTAATATGGTTTACTTCCAAGTGTCACTCGAACGAGCGACCTCTAGATTTTTTGGCTTACATACTTTACCAATTGAGCTATTGACACTTTCACCATCTAAGAACAGAAATCCCAAAATCACAGCAAATGAAACAGAATCAAAGATTAAACACAAACCTTAGCTAAGATTCGAGAAGCCAAACCCAAACGAGCAACACATGTTAAAGCATTCCCAGTATTTCCACCTCCTTGGACCTGAAAAAATGAACAGAAAAATTAAAATCGCCAAAAAATGAAACTGAAATTAAAGTCAACGAAGTATCAACAACAAATGATCTCTCGTAATCGACCTTGAAGCTCGTGGCTCGGATCTTTTGATCGGGAATTGGAAAAGACGGTACAGTGACTAAGTAATCTAGACAAAGTTGACCACAACCAAGCTGCGATTGCAGAGAACCTAATTAAGTTTCATCGATTTATTAGAAGAACGAGGAGAAGAAAAGAGATAGAGATACGGACGACGATTGGTTGGCCGGGGATTGCTTCGTCGGAGCAAGATGACATGATCGGAGCTCCGGCTATTGTATAAAAATTCGAAGTGGAAGAGAGGGAGAGAGATTGAATCATTTATAGGCGCCCAAGCTCTGGTTTGGTCCCTTTAATTAACAGGTAACCAAATCGAACCGGGTGTAATCTGGCTGAAATTAAACCGGGTGATGGTCGAGAGTTGAATGTAATTTCATTTCTTTTGTCGGTTTAATTTGTTAAATTCGAAAGAGATTTGAATATTTAGACTTTAGAGGGGGCTCAACTCTCAAGCTTTGGTTTGGTTGAACCAAAACCAAATCGAACCGGATCTATAGCTAAAATAAAATCGTATGTTGGTTGAAACTAGGTCTGGGCAAAATATCCGAACCCGAACGCCGAGGCCTAGTTGAAATGAAATTCCGGTACTTGATTTTCCTTTACCTTTTGCAGAGCATTTTCATGAACAATAATGCTACAACTTTTTTGGTATTTCCATGGAACTTCCATAGCGTCCAATATAAATCGGATAGTAAAAGAGACCAAACATTATCCTTAATATTAAAAACATCAAGTAGACACCACAAAATTCAATTATACATTTTTTTAACACTTGTTCTTTGTCATTAGGGGACAAAGTGTAATATGGGTTCAATATTATAAGACCAAAGACCCAAAACCACGTTTTGTTGTACTTTCTTTGTCATTTCCTCTCTTTGAAAAAAAAAAAAAAAACCAGACTTCAAAGCAAAATGTTAAAACTAGAGTATTGTTAACATGTTACATGCATATGAAACTTATTCATTTCCATCGAACTCTCTTTTTTTCCTTCGAATCTTCATCGAAATTATCTACATACATGACTTACAATCACAGTTAACTATTCTAAAAATAATTCTACGACGAAAAAGCCTCGGTAACGAAGAAGAAAGTGGGCTAGTGGTACTCACCTTTGCTACCATTCTTACCAAACTCATGTTCTAACTTGGTATTTCTCATAGTGAAGATTATAATATGGTCATTGGGCCACGATGNAAAAAAAAAAAAAAAAAAAAAGCTTTTATATATATAACATACTGATTTGGTTTAATTATAACAGGTAACCAAATTGAACCGGATGTAATTTGGCTGAAATTAAACCGGGTGATGGTAGGAAGTCGAAAGTAATTTCATTTCTCTTGTCGATTTAATTTGTTAAGTTCGTAACAGATTGAATATTGCTAAAACGACTTGAAGAATCTTTGATAAAATAATTGAGAGGGATAAATTAAAGAGAAATGTCCTCCAATACCACTAAAAAAGTTTTCTTTCCAAAAATACCACTAATATCAAATTATTGTTCATAGGTATAGAATTTTAAATCTTTGGTTTGGGTTGATTATTTTGCAATTTAGGGTTTAGTATTTATGGGGTAGGGTTGGGGTAGGGTTTAGTGTTTAGAATTTAAAATTTAAAGTTTGAAAATTAAAAAAAAAAATTTATTTTGGTGGTATTTTTGTCCAAAAAACAAAAATAGTGGTATTTTAGAGAATTGCCCTAAATTAAATTATGAAAACCGAAAATATAAGAAGAGTTTGTAGAAAGTGTGCTGGTAAGACAGATGCGGAGGTTACTTATAAAACGACTTGAAGAATCTTGATAAAAGAATTGTTAGGGATGAAACAAATTACGAAAACCGAAAATATAAGAAGAGTCTATAGAAAGTGTGGAGGTAAGTTAGATGCGGGGGTTGCTTCTACTACTAAAAAGTCTACTTAGAGAAAGAGCAACTAGGATAGTGGTATTCAATTCTGCTGTCATTCTCACCAAATCTATGTTTGAATATAACATGTCGAGTGCATAACAAAAAAAAAAGAAAGTCTTATGGACAATGTTTTACATATAGTACACGAAATCACAATATACGATTTAGTTATAGGAATTGTCAATAAATTTACATTCTACTTTGGAAAAAATAATATATTTTCAATCAACCTCAAACACAGAAAAATTCAATAGAAACATCGATAATACTATATTTATATTTATTTCGTTATAATTTATAGATAATCTTTTTTTTGAATCTTCCATCAATAATATTCCCCAATTAAACATTTTCGTAAATACTATATTTAACATTTTGTTGTTAACCAGTTAAAAATGTTCTCCGGACACATGTTTTTAACCATTATATCAATCATATAAACACCTCAATAACATTTAAAATTATCATCATCATTTATATAAATTGTGGTTTTGCATCTACATCTATCATGTTCAAACCAATCAAACTCTGATTATATAGCCTTGACAATATGGATAATCTTCTCTTTTCAACTACAACCAGAAAATTTATTTTAGAAATATTTCAAAAATTTATAGAAAAATCAAAGGCTTGTATGATTTTTTTTTTTTTGAATATCAAGATTTTGAAGAACCATGATATATATTTTGCTTAACTATCAAAAATAAGAAATTATTAAAATAGAAAAAAATTCAAAGATTTGGGAGATTTATTTACATAAAAAATCAAAATATGTCAAAGGTATGACTAACTTAACGATAGAGATTAGCGATAGGACGGACCTTAACGATATAAACACAACACACATGTTTCTCGACCTCTCTTCGCCTAAAAGATCACACAGAGTCGCCGAACAAAATTAAAATCCGGTGACAAGATTTGGATTCACACCTACGTTCTTCTTCTTCTTCTTCTTCTTCTCCTCGTTTCAGCTGGTTTTGGTATCTCTCCTGACGAATTTTGAATCTCTCAGCCATTTCTCTTGTCGCATCTGTGTTTTCGTGCTTGGAGCTGTATACGATTTGAAGATTGTAGTTGGTTTGATTTCGCATTCGTTGATTAGCCTTTTTCGTGCGACTGTGCTATTTTGGGAAAGATTTAGGTGTTTATTGAGTTATTGGGTACGTCACTGCCGAGCGATTTTCTTCGTGTAGTCACTGTTAGATGATTGATTCAGAAATTTGAAAACCAAATCTTAGATCCTTTGGTAGATTTTGTTTTTTTGGAATTGAATACTGTTTCTTTTTTTAGTATTAATTTCGTTTGGGTAAGTGATTTGATTCGAAGTTTGAGAAATTAGTTAAAGGGTTATTTTCTGATTTGGTGATATTTTGAGTTCTTTGCATTCTTGTTGAAGAAAGTCAAATTTCAGCGGGAATTTTGTACTTTCCTTTGTGGACCTTTCATACTATTGAATGTGGAAGATTGCTGAGAATCTTAGAAAGTCATCATCATCATTCAGACGTAAGACAAGTTGCTTTAGGNTCAGACGTAAGAGAAATTGCTTTAACTTAGAGTGATTTTCAGATGGAGAACGGGTTATGGGAAGTTTTAGGTTCGAAAGGGTTGTTGAAGAAACATGAATTCATTAGGATTTTGGTTCAATGCTTATACTCCTTAGGATTCAAGAAATCTGCTTCTTGTCTGGAATACGAGTCGAACATCTCGTATAAAACCGCTGATTTTGAGCTTCTTGAAATGCAAGTTTTGAGTGGTAATTGGGATAGTTGCGTAGGGGTGCTCGACAGAATTTTCGATAATTCCAAGGATGACACGAGAAGCACGGCTTTATATCTAGTGTTCAAGCAATGTTTGATTGAGTATTTGAAAAGGGGGGATGTTTCTTTAGCCTTGAATGTGCTACGGAAGCAAGCTCCGATGTTACGGATGGGAAAAGAGAAGATTCACAGGCTTGCTTGTGATATTGTTTTTTCGGAAGAGATGGAATTGGGTGAAGTAGACAACTGTTTAGTTCAAGATTTGAGGAAAAAGTTGTTGGTTGAACTGGAGAAGTTGATTCCCTTGCCAATTGTTATTCCTGAGAGAAGATTGGAACATTTGGTTGAGACTGCTGTGATGGACCAGATTAATACATGTCTGTATCATAACTCATGGGATGCAGTATCACTCTACAAGGATCACTGTTGCGGTAGAGACCAAATTCCTTCAGAAACAGTCCAGGTGTTTTTTTATTTGCTTTTAGTAACCCACATATGTTTTCATTTTGATATTGTGACAGCTGCGGACAAATTTGTTTTAGAAAAATGTGCTTCAGATTGTTTAAATTTCTTTACAATGATAGACGGATAGGGTTACAATTTGTTGGTAATGTACACCAGAAATTGATGTCGTCTGGACTTTTTTAAGTGGTTCTTATAGTTTCTCAATCTCTTATTATGTTGCAGATTTTGATGGCACACAAAAATGAAGTGTGGTTTGTACAATTCTCTAATAGTGGCAAATATCTGGCAACTGCATCTAGCGATTGTACAGCTATGATATGGAAGGTAAATATCTTAGACCATTGGAACCCCTTATCTTTACCTTAATGTAATTGAGAAAGAGACCAAATGAACTAGCTCTGATGGGTAAGAGAACCTTACAAGGTTTCTTCTTGTATAGTTCTTCACGCAGTGAGGTGGAATAAAATAAAGGATTGAAGCTTGGTATATAAGGTAGAAAGCCACTTTATGACAACAAAAAAAGGACAGTAACTTTTATATTGTGATTCATAGCGATTTGTCATTTTAAAGCCATGTGACTTGCTCTTAGTACTTCAGGGTTGATAGATTTTTTGTGTATTTCATAGTTTTTCTATGATAACTTAGAGACTGTCTTTTAAAGACTAAAGATGGTAATTTCTGGTCTTTGACATATCAATATAATTTGTATTGGACTAAAACAACTTGTTTCAGGTACTGGATGACAATAAAGTCGAACTGAAGCACACACTTGAGAGCCACCAAAATCCTGTTTCATTTGTCTCCTGGAGCCCTGACGATACTAAGCTGCTTACATGCGGAAATGCTGAGGTTCTTAAGCTATGGGATGTTGACACAGGTGTGTTGAGTCACACATTTGGAAACAACAATACCGGATTCACGGTCAGCTCTTGCGCATGGTTCCCTGACTCAACTCGGCTTGTCTGTGGCAGTTCTGACCCAGAAAGAGGGATTGTAATGTGGGATACTGATGGAAATGAGATTAAAGCCTGGAGAGGAACGAGAATTCCAAAGGTTGGTATTGGTGAAAAATTTTGCTTACAGGTTCCTTGATTTGGTCTTTCAATACATGTAATTCAAAATGTACAAATCTCGATAGGTAGTTGATTTGGCTGTGACACCAGATGGTGAGAGTATGATCACGGTGTTTTCAGATAAAGAGATTCGGATCTTGAATTTGGAGACAAAAGTCGAACGTGTGATCTCTGAGGAACAGCCAATTACTTCCCTTTCGATTTCCGCTGATGGTAAGTTCTTTATAGTCAACTTGAGCAGCCAAGAGATACATCTTTGGGATCTTGCTGGAGAGTGGAAACAACCATTGAAGTTCTCGGGCCACAAGCAGAGCAAGTACGTGATCCGGTCATGTTTTGGTGGGTTGGACAGTTCGTTCATCGCCAGTGGAAGCGAGGATTCACAGGTAAGATCATATCTACGGACCAACATAGTTTCTTTTTGGTTGATTTTCACTGAGATTGATCTGATGTATCACAGGTTTACATATGGAATCTGAAGAACGCGAAGCCGCTTGAAGTGTTATCAGGACATTCCATGACTGTGAACTGTGTGAGCTGGAACCCGAAAAATCCTCGGATGCTGGCCTCTGCGAGTGATGACCAGACCATCCGTATTTGGGGACCGGGCAAACCGAACAAGCCGGAGTATCGGTTAGGGGATCGGTCACACCAAACAAACCAGAGAACCGGTTAGATAATCAGAAACTGCAGTAGCATTAAACCAGGACCCAGTAGTTCCACATTTGTGTATAGTTTATTTCTATTTTTTTTTGTTTTTTTTGTGTTCCTTATTGGCTTTGGAGAAGAATTTCTTGCTTTTTGAGTTTTGGTACGCTGTGGTTTCGGAGAACCGAATTTGAGACATGAATTAAAACCAAACCGGTTCAGACAAAAATCGGAAACGAGCAATGTGTTAACTGTTAAGTGTTAGGTGGTCGGGCAAAAGTTCGCTAATAACTGCTTTGTTATTTCGTTGGTTCTTTCTTATCATGTAGGTACCGCTTTACTTTAATTAACAAGAATATGAATTTCGGAAATGCCCCTAAACTTCTGATAACTTAAATAATCTACCAATATTCTCTCTGTTTTTGTCAGATTAGATTTTTTTTTACTATTCAAGTGTAGCCCGTTTAGACAAAGGCTCCGAATGGTAACTGCGGTTTGCGGTGCAGGAGAAGTGCGGTGCTNCTAAACTTCTGATAACTTAAATAATCTACCAATATTCTCTCTTTTTTTGTCAGATTAGATTTTTTTTTACTATTCAAGTGTTGCCCGTTTAGACAAAGACTTCAAATAGTTCTAACAATAACAAAAACGTATAGTTACATACGTATAGAATCACTTGAGTTAAAAGTATTTATAAGCATTTGCGAGTTTGAGCTTTACTCNATAGATATATATGTATATGTATATATTTTGACACTGTTACAGCACTGTTGCGGTGCGGTTTTAAGTGCGGAATTCGTCACCATTCAGGGCCAAAGACTTCAAATAGTTCTAATAATAACAAAAACGTATAGTTACATACGTATAGAATCACTTGAGTTAAAAGTATTTATAAGCATTTGCGAGTTTGAGCTTTACTTTACTTGCATATCTTTTGTCCAAAATTTCTATACACACAACAAAGATATTTACCTAATACTGCTGAGATGATATATACATAATTTCACTAAAACATGGATTTTTTAACATATTTCTACATAAAAATAATTGAAATAAATTGTAACAGATTTTTTTATAAGTAATAAAAACTAAAATAATATTCAAAGATGATAAAGTCTACACAAAATAATCACAAAAATTCGAGTTCAAGGCAATACTAAATTCTCAAAAATCAAATCCAAATTCAAAAACTCTTTAAGTTTAAAATAGTACTAGGTTTTATTAGTTTGGTCCATAGGGTCTATAATTGTTGTTATAGACAGTATGGATAATTTCAAAACTCACAAAATCGATAGGGGTATTATTAAAATATAAAGGTTGTTTAAGATAATCAGGAAAAATTAGCAGCCACTGAGTTACATAATTACATAACAAAGAAACACACTTACTTGAAATAGAAAACAAAAATCAGATCCGTTTAACAACAACAACAACAACAACAACAACAACATCACAGAGACGTTCCTGAACAAAAACAAAACTGTTTAGGTTTCGTCGTCGACGCGCTCATCAACAAAAGTCCCAAACGATAATCAAACAAAACCATATCTTAAGGGACTAAGCGCGTGACGATTTAGATCGGAGATCTCAACAAAGATCGCCGGTGAATTAGGGTTTTTACGATTTTTTTATATGAATTTTGGTTTTCAAGATGACTCAAGCTCTTTGCTCGTCGTCACAAGATCAATCTTCTTCTCCTCGCTCATTGATTCCTCCACGCAAATCGGTGGCGAATTTACACCGTCGCAGGTTTAAAAACTTGTTCTTAATTGATACTTTTTTGAGCTTTGTTTGCTTCTCAATTATGTGAACTGGAATGTTCTTGTTTCTGTTTTGAGGATTGTGCGCTAGATCAAACCTTCCAAGCAAGATTTGAGTGATTTTGGTTTAGCTTTAGCTATTGATTCTGCATCATATATGTGGGAACTGGATGGATCTTGAGTTTCTTATTTTTGCTGTGCCTATGGGATTAGAGAAGTGATTCTATCTATTGCTGATCTTGTTAGATTCGTCTAATGTTGGATTTGGGATTTGTTGTTTAGGGGGAGGAGTGTTTTTAACATGTTGGTTCAGAGGGAAATGTCACCAAAAGCTAAGTTTGTGCCAAGGAAACGGTGGGGTAAAAGTAGATGGTATACTGATTCTTCTTCATGCGGAACCAACAGCGAATCTATGAGAGAGACGGAACAAAGTCTTATTTCATGGTACCCTTCATGTTGTTTCTTGTTCTCTTTATTGCAAAGCTTATGGAACTTGTTTCTCATTGTAATTGATTTCCATGGAAATGAAGGGTTGAGGCAGAGTCATTGCAGCATTTATCTGCAAAATATTGCCCTCT
>OVAQ01003124.1:0-10635 GCA_900406345.1 Erysimum cheiri | reverse complement strand
TATATATATATATATACACTTTTGTTATTATTGGAACCGCATAGTGCGGTTCCGTCTTCATTTGGAGCTTTAGGTTTTGAATGGTTGGTAGGTATGCTGCATACTAAACAACATAACTACCAACCATTCAAAGCTTTAATATTATTTATTTTTTTATTTAGTATATATAATACCTAACCAATTACATATTAAAATTTATGAGAAGCGCCGATGATCGGAGATGCGCAGATCTAGGTTTTTGAGCAGCAGAAGATTTGGGGAAAAAATCACACGCGCGTATACGCGTGACACGCGCCCGATTTTAGAAACTGTAAAAACAAAAACAAAAAATCCTACATTTAGAATATTTTAGAAATGACTTTTCGATTTCTTTCCACAATTCAGTATGTTAAATACTATGTGAGTTAATGTTTGAAATAATGAAATTATCAAAATTAAATGTATAGAAAACTGATGTAGCCCATATAGATCAAAAGCTGTAATTGGAAAAGGGACAAAAATGTAATTTTGGAGTATTTTGACTGGTAGAGCAAACAGAGAAATTTACTTTTTACAGAGATACTTTTACAGAGTTCTACTATAAAGTAGCTTGCATGGCATCATCGACTCTTCTTCACTACGCTTCAATCCTCATCACTTTCTAAAGAAATCCCAAAGAAACTATCTCATGTCAAGAACAAAGAGTGGACCGAATAGTCCGACGATTTTCTCAGGCGATTTCGCTGAAGACGTCGAATGGAGTGACGAAAACTGGCCTGAACTAGAGTTCCGGTCACCGGAGGACGAGGCTTGGTACGGCGTGGAGGTTTCAGAAATCTGCGACGCTTTGTTGATTAGCTTCAACGGCTTCTCTTGTGAGTACGACGAGTTTTATCCGTCAGACGATTTCAAGAACGCCGACGAGATTCAGGAATTCGAAGAGAGGTTCCGAGCTTGTTCCGAGCAGATGCAAGACTTCGAGTGTCCAACGGTCCATGAAGGCACCATGGTCTGCGCCACGTGTCCTTCCGTCACGGGAGAAGTCAAGTTCTACGATGCTATCGTCGTTACAGTGAGTGATAAGACCGAATCTTTAAAAAATTAATCCCGGTTTAGTGCTTAGAATCTCAATCTGGTTTGATTTATTGCGTAGGTGGAGAGGGTGAAGCATGCTCGTGACGAGGAAGGGAATGAAGTTTGTGGATGTGATTTTAAACTTTTCTGGAAACGAGGTCCTTGGGTTAACCAAGTGACCTCTGCAAAAGTTGGAGACATTTGCCTTAGAGCGAAGGATAATCGAATGAATCCTCAAGTGGTTTCGTTCTTGAAAGAAGCTAGAAGGAAGCTTAACGGAGGAACATGTGACCAAGGTTAATAATAATAATACTTAACATCTTTCTTTTGTCTTATAATTAAAAAATTTCATGTAACGATTAGTGAAAATGTGTGAAACAGGGGAAGAGACAGAGTGGCAAAAGATTCTTGACAAGGTCAATTCTGCTATTCGAAACAACTTGAGCTTCTCTGGTCCAGAATAATTACGATTTGTTGCTTCACAATGTCTTGTGTGCAAAAAGCTGAAAAACTCTGGTTTTGTTTTCTTTAGAATAGGGAACGGTGGAGAAGTAATGTGAACTCTTTTGAGGTGTAGTCTTTTAGTTAAGGAAAAATGTCAATCCTTGTTATGAAACTCTAGTATCTGTTGCTGATTTTAATTAGTTGAACATGTTGCTGCTTTTTGGCTCAAAAACTTCAATTCTTGATGAACATCGGATCGGGTTATTCGTTAACCGAGGCAAAATTGATAATTTCATTCGCTAAACTTTAGAATTCACAGCAACACCAAAACTGAGAAGTTGCAACAAGTGGGTTGACCAGTGCCAAAATTTTACATTCGGCCAAGGATTATCAGAGGTCCGCTGTAGAGGTGCGACGGAGACCGATTGTGACGTGTGCGTCACATCAAAATTTACCTGTTAAAAAAAAAAAAGAATGTCAAAAAGAACTTGTAGAACAAGAAGAAACCGGTCAAATTGTCTTTATGACGGTACCAAAATGACAACTTCTTTCATCACTTTGTTTGACGACTTGACCTGGGCAGAGAGAGACCATAGAAAAACCTTGATAGAGACTCTTCTACAATTGAATCATTCATTGATAAAAAGAAAACGTACTACAGTCATTAATCAGAATAATATCCAAAATCATAGTCTTCATTGATTTATGTAGTCGCACGGAGTGTACCGGTTGTAGTTATAGTCCTCTATATATTATTTTACAAGTAGGATTGTGGAAAAAAACATTGTACTTTAAAATCTGCCTTAAAGTTGCTTGGTCTCTGATTTGGGGTTTAAGTGGGGTGATTAGTACGTGAATGATATAGTAAAGGTCAGATCTAGTATGGAAACAGATTTGGTATGATTCCATTACTGGTTGTTAATCAAGTGTAGCAAAAGGTATCTGGAAGAGAAAAACAATGAAGCAAAGAAACACGATAAAGACAACTTAAAACAAATGTTATGGCATTTTGGGAAACACGAACTATTTTTCAACAAAGATTCAACAGTTATGAGGAAAGATTCAATCTTTGAAACGTTTCTATGAATTCTGGGCAGTTTTATTGAACACTAATCAGTTCGACATCAAACGTCAGCCAAGCATTAGGAGGAATCTGGCCACCAGCACCCTGTGCACCATACCTGTGAGCCGGTCCCAATACAAGTTCAAATCAGAAATTACAAATTCACAATCAAGATAAATCTAAATGATTTGCAAAGACTTTACCCCATTGATGGAGGAATTGTAAGCTTTCTTTTGTCACCAACACGCATTCCTGTAATATTCAAAAGCCTTGAGATGAATACAACACGATTCAAATGTGAACAGACTGAAGGAAACAGTAAGAAATTATGTTACCATTAACACCAACATCCCATCCTTTAATGACGTTTCCAACACCTGCATGTTACAACAAACACATAAGTATCAAATACCACTTACAGACTCTGATTCTCAACCAATTTCCAAAGCTCTTATTTTTGAATCTAGGTATAATACCAACCTAGACGGAACTTAAAAGGTGATTTTCCAATGTTGGAATCGAATATCTTCCCATTCTTCTGAAGCTTTCCAATATAGCGGACACCAACCTGCACTCAGAGACAATAGAATGAGCTCCACAATTATATTTGGGAAAACACACAAAATACATTGACGCACTTTGACAGGATTTGGGTTTAAACCAAAACTCACAAAGACAATTGGGTCAAGTTCACCACAACTTAAGGGTTTGGGTGCTCTTATGTCTTATAAGGCATTGGTTTGTTCATTTCCTATCCAATGTGGATTCTCTGGTGCTCTTAGGACTAATAAGGCATTAGTTTGCTCACTTCCTATCCAATTTCAATCCTTTGAATACTCACATTCTTATCACACTACCACCTCGTTGCATAATCTATATAACACTGCAGTAATCATATAACATTATGTGTGCAATTTATGACCAAGTGTGCATACCATTTTTCCAGGATCAGCTCTCTTGGCATTGGGTTTGCCCATGCTCAACTCTTCAACAATGAGCCCATTTGGGTATGTCCGTACTTGAGAAGACTTGGAGTCCACTTGGTCTTGCTTCTCAACACTACTAGAAATTGTTTTACTCTCCACAGTAGCTTCCTCACTTGAGGTCTTCTTCTTCTTCTTTTTGTTTTTCTTCTCGGCAGATGCAGATTTATCTGGGGTCTTGGAGCATTCACTCCTGAAATAATATCATAAAAAGCCAGGAACTTGTTAGATGAGAAAAGGTTTGAAAGAACTGTTGTATACCCATAACGCCTTCTTTACTTGTGACCTAATCATTTCGATTGATCATCCAAATATTTACTTACTGAGATTACACAAATGACATGAATACTTTCTATTATCCCAAAAAGAAAGAGTCCTTAAATCAAGAAGTAGGATTTCTCACATGGCATTGTTAACAGTCTCCTGCTTTTTCAGCACATTTCCCGTCTGAACTTGTTCATCAGCTTCCTCATTTGAGGCATTTTCCCCTTTCTTCTTTTCTTTCTGATTCTTCTTCTTTTTACTCTTGCTTACACTGAAACAGATTTTAGAAACAACTTCATATTCCCACCATACTAACTAGTATAAAATATGTTCACTATGTCTTCAGAGTTGGTAGAGATCAAAGAGAAGTGTACCTTTCTTGTCCACCATCTTGCTCAGCAGCCTTGGCCTTCCGTTTTTTGTTGCTACCTTGTTCGTCATTATCTAAGTCCATCTTCTCACTTGACTTATTCTCTGGTTCAGGTGCTTTTTCTTTGGGAATAGGAAAACCATCTTCGTCTTCATCTTCGCTTTCCAGAAGAGAAACAGGGGCACTCTCTATGGCAACGATTTGCTTCTTTGCATCCTCATCTTTGCTAGCTTGACTCTTCTTGTTGGTACGTTTTGTCTTATTATCTTTGGTAGGTTTCTCTTCATCTTCTATCTCCTCAATTACAACTAGCAAATATCCCATTCGGATTTGTTAATAACACAACGAAAGATAATTGTGTATACTATAAACACAATGTAGAAGAGGATCTGCACCCAGGAGCCACACTTGTACAAAAATTCAAGTTTATAGATATACGATTGAAGAGCTAAATCATCTTTATCTATATCCTTTTTAAATCTTGTTACTTAATAAGACAAGAGTGACAATTTACGGAAAACAAAAAAGAGAAGCAATCACCCTTAGCTAAACCGGAAGTACCAAGATGCTATTTGAAGTTGCAAGCTACAAATCGGATAAGCATCTCTGAAAGAAAAAGTACCTCCACTCTTTGGGGCAGAAGCATTCCGATACATTTCAAGATTGCTATCAAGGAAGTCCTCAAATTCATCCAAATGACCCTCTTCGCTATCATAGTCACACGACTCGTCTGATTCAGATTCGCCGATATCAATACCATCTCTAATAAATTGTCGCAATGAAAACTTTAAGATATCAGCAGATGGAAATATAAGAAAAACAAGAAAGTGTTATTTGCTAAGGAAACTAGTAACAATAAAAAGGATACGAATCATCTTCAATCTGCTCATAATCATCCTGGTCAGAATCCTCTTGCTCATAAGGCTCCAAGAATCCAGACAGGTGAACGCTTCTGTCACCAGTGACAGAGAACTGAACAGACTCGTCATCATCGTCGAATTCAAGATTCAGAGGGCAACATTCAGTTTTGTTTGGCAACAATGAGCACAAGTAAATCGGGTTCTTGTCTCCTATCGAACACTGTATCACACAATTTCCTTTGCCCAAACCCGCACCAAGAGTAGCCTGAATGATGGCAAAAGATACATACATCAACAGATATATCGACACTTACAAATTCCAAAATAGACAACACAAATATACAATCAACATATCCCAACAAATTAGATACACCTTGGAGAATTCAAGGTACAAGGAACAAGATTATAGTACCTGGGTCACGTGAAGCTTCCCTTGTTCATCTTTCGGATCAAAAGGTTGAGGTTTCCCAGGTTTCACTTCAAGTCCTGCAAATGTCAAAAGAACACACGATCAGAAACAGAATCGCGTTAGGGGAAAATCAAAGAACATATTGAGCAACAAATTCAACACATTGAGCAGAGAGACTAACCCCAGAAACCCATTTTCAGCTAGATGTCGATAATAGGAATCGTAGCGGCAACTTTGTTCTAAAGACTAAAACCCTAATCGAAGGTTTTTGCAGACGCTCTTTTATATCGAGAGATTAAGCGGTTTCGCGAAATTTCGACGGTTTTGTCCAACCAAGCTCTCGGTTATTTGGGCCTTCAAGCCCACTATTGGTCTCTGATACAGTGATAGATTGATACTCTGATAGTATTGCCAAGTAGCCAAGATTTTTNTAGCCAAAATTTTTTTTTTTTTTTTTTTTTTTTGTTAATGTCAAGCAAGATATTCTTCCTTATTAAATTATTTTCTTTTACATCGTTTTAGAAATTTTTTGGTAGAAGACGGGAGATCAAGTCTCCCATTTATTAAAAAATTAAAAATAAAAAAAATTACAAACGAATTAAACGTGGGCGCGCAAACCCAATGACATCGTCACTCCTAAGCGACTCAACTACAAGCGGAACATCAGTCAAGGCATGAAACCCAAGCGGTAAAGAAAACGCATAGTTTGCTAACCCATCTGCTAGTCGGTTAGCTTCCCTATACACATCGTTTTAGAAATTTGATAGCACGAAGAATGAGAAAAATAATTAGTTTTTAAGCATTATACTCTAGCTCATTGTTTGTCACTAATGATTTTTTATAAACATTTTACCATTAAAAGTGTGAACTTTTAATTTTTCTCCCATGCAAATGCAGAAATTTGCGTTTTAAACAATATGAAAACTAAAACACTAGAATGACGTGAGTTTCTTTATAATTTCTTGTCCAAATCTGAAGTAAGTGTGCAACGGTTACAAAAATTCATATCATTTCTTTTTTGCGTCTGTAACCATTAAACCAAGTTAGGTCAAGTGTCTGTATTAGGGTAATTTCGTGAAACCCAAGTATTCTTGTTAAGCTAATTGTCATGATCTTCGTCTTCCTCGTAGTTGAACGGTAACGGGACAGATTTGAACGCCCTGTACCTCCCAACGTTGTTCAAATGCTCATTCTCCAGCCTAATCAACAACATAAACATTTAATTACTTGTGTGTAGATCCATGGAAACACCGTTTCTCACTTTCTCAGTCTCGGTGCTTACCTGAAGAAGTTCCAGATACCTCTGCGTATGATCTCAAGGCAAGCCAGAAGCGCGACCATAGTTTCTCTATGCAAGAAAGAGAATTTCAGATCCAAAACTGTCTGCAACCATACTAACCTCAACAACACATTCAGGACCTGCCAAGAACATGCAGCAACATTCTTCACCATAATGCAAGGAAAAAACAAAAACAGAGGATGTTGCTGTTTTGGTTTGCTCACCATTGCAGCGTAATACACGGTTTTGTGAGGAACAAGAAGCTTGTCTCTCAAGAAACTGTTCTTACATCCTCTTTGAAGCAATCCCCAGTCAACAACAATGTCCCAGTAAGTTGCGTAAAACGTTGCAACCCCTGAGAAAACCCAAGCTGTGATGTTCCAGATGGTTCCTCTGTTAAGAGTATAAGCTGTTCTAAGACAAGCAGCGACGATGGTCAAGAGATACTTGATGGCATTGTACCCATGACTCAGATCTTTGTCTTCCATTATTCTTCGAATGCACTGAAGAAGCCGTAACCAGTAAGGTATAACGGCAACAATGAAGTAGAATGTTGTGAGTACATTGTTTGATCTACAGGTGTTTTGTCGTCTGTGTCTGAAATCTCCAAATCCATAGTAGCATATGTAGAACTCTAAACTTCTCAATGCTTGAACCTGCATTGATTCTTGACGTCTAAAAATCATCGATCAAATAAGTATGAAGCTATTTTTTTGAGTATCGATTATCTCGAACCTGGCTTGTTAGTTGATCTGCTAAGAAAAAGTCCGGAAGATTCACCTGCAAACATGGTAACATTTTGCTTAAGTTTTTTGTTGAGATGAGTGGAGCAGAGGATGTTGTTGGTACCGTGTAAAAGGGTGCAGCGATGCAGCGGAACAGAACCGAGAGGAAGAAGTATCGGCTTGACCGATACAAAATGTTAAAAGGGCAGAGAACAATGGCCATCACTAGCTGCAATGTGCAGAGAAGCCAATCTCACCAAACACAAGGATTGAATTGTAAACTGTATAATGAGAGAGAGAAAGAGAGAAGGCACTTACAACGAGCAGAAAAAGGGGAATGAGTTCGGTGATTATCCTGTAGTCTTTTGTTTGAGGATCCATTTCCATGTCAAGGTTTAATAAGACAGCACACAAAGAAATTGTACCAAGACCAAAGCTGAGAAGTAGAACATGTCTGTAACCAAGTTCAGTTCCTTGTTTGAATCCAAAGATGAAGGAGTAATTCACACGGTATCGCCTCCAGAAGTAGATATTAGCAGCGTACATGACCATGTGCAAAACTACAAACCCAAAGAACCTGCAGATGAAATGTATATATCTCAAGAATGTTACAGAGAGTGTTTGGTTTGTAATTGGTCGTTTCACTGACCTATAAAGAGGGAACATTGTTTCCATATAAGTTCTTTGTCCCGGTGTACCCAGGATGTTACGGGCATGGATGATCAAACCAAGAGCAACTATGAGAGAAATACCACAGCCAAAGAAGAACCCTGAAACAATAAAACAGAACAAAATGATGAATTTACCCTTGAAAATACATATGAAAGATTGGATATAGTTTTTTAAAATGTATATATACCGGTGGAAAACGTTATAAGATGACGTTCTTTGTTTATTTTTGGTCTTAAGAGGTTCATCCCTTGCCTCCGATTTGAATTGGAAAAATGTTCAACGAAAGTAGATTCAACTTTTAGCATCAGCGTATGTACCTGCAGATGTTTGAAGTTGGATCTTTTTTTATTTTCGTAGATAGAGATGAAGAAGTTGTATTTTTAATGTAAATCTGCTTACTTCATCGGAGCTAGTGAGGTAAGAGCTATCCACCATTTCCATATACAGTTTCGCAGCATTTCTTGCCGCTATCTAAAGAGTGAGAGCATATCAATCGCTCTATATACTACATTAAGGAAGGTCATAATAAAAAAGCTTGTCAAAATTATGTAGAGTCTGAGTAGAAAGTACCTTATCGTACTTCTTCATGATCTTGGAAACCGCCGAAGCGTTCAAGAAACTGTAATTCTTAAGATGTCGAAGCTTCTGATAAAACTCGATAAATGCTATCTGAAGTCGCTCCTCGACTTCCTTGAGATTCTCTCTTGTGAATTTGAGCTCTTCCTGCTTATGGACCTTTAGAATGGTTTTAATGGCGGACAGAGGAGTTATTTCTCGCGTTTTGTTCATCCTGATGCGCTCAAGAATACTCGATTGCACATCCGTTCTCTCATTCGCTGTTTCATCGTTTCTCATAAGATCAGCTAATGCCACTCCTGATTAACCAAAACATAAGATTTAGACTTTACAATCTTCACAGGCCAAATTGAAGCTAAAACAGAACCAGAGAAACTCACTTACTGTGTTCTCTAGACTTGGAAGATGATCCAATCTCAGAAGCAAAGCCATTGATGTCTACTGAGACTGAATCAAAGACAGAAGGGTTCTTCTGATCCGTAACTTTGTGTCTGAAAGCAATCAAAGCATCCATCTGTTTGGTCAGAGCAAGTGCCTCATTTCTGGCTCCCTCCACTTTCATCCGGTAAAAGTTATTCACTTTGTTGAATTCTCGATCTAGGGTTCTAAAGAAGGCAACCTCAAAGTCTCCACCTGCTTCTCCCGCCTTCAAAAACACAGTCTCGTAAGTTGTCTCGAGCTCTTCGTCGTCCCGAATCACAGTGTTGACCACAATGTCGTGATTCTGATCAGATACTGAGGCAGTGTGGTTGTACCGCCTGGTTAGGCTGCGTGCGAAGGAAGGTTTGTTCTGGCTGTTGGAATCTGAAATGTTCCTGGAAGTTTGGATGCTTTGAAGAATCTTTTTGAGGTAAGCGTAATCTATGTAAGCTTCTTGCCATTCTGGGATCATCTGAGACACAAACTCTTTCCCGAATCTCATTCTTCGTTTCCTCTTGTTCAACCTTTAAAATTTTTGTATGCTCAACTCTCTCTAAGTCGAAGTCTACAGTCAGAATCTGAATTCTCTCTCTGTCGTTGGAACAAAATTGGAAAGAAGACTTTCGGCTTTTTGACTTTTGGGTTTTGAGTGATGCTATAAAAGTTTTTTTAGAGAGATAGACCAGTTCTCAAGTCTTAACTTACCCAAAACAAAATAGTATTTTTATGGTCTTCAATTAAGCAATTAAACTCACAAATAATATGAATTTATAGGGGTTTTTATTTTCTGATAACGGAAGACAAACATATGTTGTCATTTTTTTTAACTGTTTAAAAACACAAGGCTTAGCCATGCACGTCATTTGTTCAGTAGTTTTTCATTACCAATAGATTGTTGCTAATTAATTCTTCTTTTCTATTTGTGTGAGAGAAACCATACTATAATTGGTCGTTTAATTATAGTTCAATAAAAATTATGGCCTGTTTTGTATTTCGATTAGGACCCTTGATATCTTTATAATCAGGGTTTTGTGCAAAAAAACCCTCCAAGTGAATCCTTTTTGCAATTTAACCCTCTAAGTCGAACTTGTGCAAGTCAATATACCATGAAATCGAAAGTCACCCGCAATATAACCCTTCCCTGTATTGATGACGTGACATCCGTTAAAAACATAAGGTTTTGTACAAAAAAACCCTTCAAGTGAATCTTTTTTGCNTTTTTTTTTTCTCTAAGTCGAACTTATGCAAGTCAATACCATGAAATCGAAAGTCACCCGCAATATAAACCTTTCCCGTATTGATAACATGGCATCTGTTAAAAACATAACGGTGGCCAAAACGACACCATTTTGTTTGGTTCGAAAACGACATGAGAAGAATATAGTGATCAAGACCCTAAAAAATAGCCCATCAGCATAACATACCTTCAACTTCTTAGTCTAGAACCATGGAGATATCATCTTTTTAGGGTCTTGGTCAGTATTCTTCTCATGTCGTTTTCGAACCCAACAAAACGG
>OVAQ01003122.1:0-10228 GCA_900406345.1 Erysimum cheiri | reverse complement strand
TTTTTTTATATTAAAATTTTGTATTTTATTTATTTCTTTTATTTCATAATGTTAATGTTAGATGTTTTACACTATTTCTATAATTAAGTATTAGTTATTTTCATTTTCTTTTTTTTTTTTTTTTTTGGACAAAAGTTATTTTCATTTACTATATTAGTAGAACTCTAACTATAATAGAGACAAAGTAGAATATGTAATGCAACTTTTGCAAAAAAATGTAAAACATCTTTCTCTGTCAAACATTTAATTTTATATAATGGAGGAAATTTCTTTTTTATTTTCATTTTTAGTCTAGTTTTTTTAATAAAATCTAACGAAATCCCAAGCCAAAAAAAAAAAAAAAACTTACATCAATCTAAAACCAATATTAAATCGAACTACAAATGGTATTACATGATTTCAATTTTAATATATCATCAATCCGTAATTGTATATTGGACTGTGAAACTGGTTCTGGTTATATTAGCAATTTTGTTAATAACAGACGTTTAACGTAATTAATCATAATTACAGACATTCACTTGTAAAATCCATAAAGCTACAAAAAAAAAATCCCAAATGTGGAAACAGAGCAAAACTTCACGGCACAACAATGCACACTCTCAACAACACCACCACCGGTCCTCAAGATCCGAATCTCGACCCGAATCCAAACCCAAATCTCGACCCGGATCAATTCACCCACCGAAATCAAAACCATCCACAATCTCGACGTCCACGTGGCTTCGCCGTAGCTGCAGCAGCATCGATTAATCCAACGGAAAGCGATGTTAACAACGGAAACATCGCCGGTGGGGAAGGAAGCAGCGGCGGAGGAGGGAAAGGGAAGAGAGAACGAGAAAAGGAAAAAGAGAGAACGAAGCTTAGAGAAAGACATAGACGAGCAATCACAAGTAGAATGCTCGCTGGATTGAGACAATATGGGAATTTTCCGTTACCGGCTCGTGCTGATATGAACGATGTTATCGCTGCTTTGGCTCGTGAAGCTGGTTGGAGTGTTGACGCTGATGGTACTACTTATCGTCAATCACATCAACCAAATCATGTGGTTCGAAAATTTCAAAATTTGATTACTTTTTAAGCTATTTCAATTAGGGTTTATAGGTGTTGAAGTTCTCAAAGTTGTTAGCTTTTGTTGTGTTGATGACATTGGATAGGTTCAGTATCCGACGAGATCTATTGAGAGTCCTCTATCTTCTAGTACATTGAAGAATTGTGCTAAGGCTGCACTTGAATGTCAACAGCAGCATTCGGTACTTAGAATCGATGAGAACCTTTCTCCTGTGTCTCTTGATTCTGTTGTTATCGCGGAGAGTGATCATCCCGGGAATGGAAGGTATACGGGTGCGAGTCCTATCACTTCAGTCGGATGCTTGGAGCCCAGTCAGGTGAATAATAACAGTAAAGTGTTAGGAGAATTGATTTTGAGTTGTGCTTCTTCTTATCTGACAGTTTTGTTGTTCGTTTCAGCTTATACAAGATGTTCATTCCACGGAGCCTCATAATGACTTCACACAGAGCTTTTATGTCCCTGTGTACTCCATGCTTCCAGTGAGCTTCTGATGAGAGAACTGTGTGTTTTAAGTGATATATATGTATATACATTAGTTCTTTTACCACTTTTGCCGCCAGACTTAGTTTTACTGAGCTAAAGTTCTATACTTTGTCTTTCAGGTTGGCATTATAGACAGCTTCGGCCAGTTGGTTGATCCTGAAGGTGTAAGACAAGAATTAAGTTACATGAAGTCATTAAATGTCGATGGAGTGGTAATAGATTGTTGGTGGGGAATAGTTGAAGGCTGGAATCCTCAGAAATATGTATGGTCTGGCTATAGGGAGCTCTTTAACCTTATCAGAGACTTCAAACTTAAACTACAGGTATGAAACTTTTTTTTACTTGTAGTGCATTTTCAACGACATCCTATGTGACCAAACTGTAGCTATCGCAATAAAGGACTGTCTTTTTCATAATATCTTAACAATTAGCATATGGTTTATTTGAAGGTGGTGATGGCATTTCATGAATATGGAGGGAATGCATCTGGAAATGTTATGATCTCGTTGCCACAGTGGGTTTTGGAGATTGGAAAAGAAAATCCAGATATATTTTTCACTGATCGTGAAGGAAGAAGGAATTTCGAGTGTTTGAATTGGAGCATTGATAAGGAACGGGTATTGCATGGACGAACTGGTATAGAGGTACTTAAAGAACACTCATTGCTCGGAAATTGCTAAGCATTTTGATCTTTGGTAGGCTCATTTCTTCCTTTTTATTGTCTAGATTCTTGTTTCTTCATTTTCAAAACTTGACTTTTCAGGTCTATTTTGATTTTATGAGAAGCTTTCGGTCAGAGTTTGATGACTTGTTTGTGGAAGGACTAATTGCTGCAGTTGAGATTGGTCTTGGAGCTTCTGGTGAGCTAAAGTACCCATCTTTCCCAGAAAGGATGGATTGGATTTATCCCGGTATTGGTGAGTTTCAGGTATTTTTCAGATTGCTGAACTTTTCTTCTAACTTGTGACTAATGAAGTCTGAGCATGGTTAACATATCAGTTTACTATTTGTTCTATTGCAGTGTTATGACAAGTATTCGCAATCAAATTTGCTAAAGGAAGCGAAATCACGGGGATTCGCTTTCTGGGGTAAAGGACCAGAGAATGCCGGTCAATACAATTCTCAAGCGCATGAAACTGGATTCTTCCAAGAAAGAGGTGAATATGACAGCTACTACGGCCGCTTTTTCTTAAACTGGTATTCGCAGTTGCTAATCAGTCATGCTGAGAATGTATTGTCTCTTGCAAATCTTGCGTTTGAGGAAACAAAGATTATTGTCAAGGTATAATCTTCTTGGCACTTATCCTTCAAAACCAGTGAGGCCCATTACAATGAGACTCACACACAAAAAATGCAGGTACCGGCGATTTACTGGTCTTACAAGACAGCTAGTCATGCCGCTGAATTAACTGCAGGATACTATAACCCTTCAAACCGTGATGGGTACTCTCTTGTTTTCGAAACTCTGAAGAAATATTCAGTGACTGTGAAGTTTGTGTGCCCTGGGCCACAAATGTCTCCTAATGAACACGAAGAAGCATTAGCTGATCCAGAAGGTTTAAGTTGGCAGGTAATGACACACTTTTAAGTCTTTTCTTGTTTCTCTGCAAATGTAATCTTAAGCTTAAGTTTGGTTATTTGTGGCAGGTGGTCAATGCAGCTTGGGATAAGGGACTGCTTATTGGCGGAGAGAATGTGATTACTTGTTTCGATAGAGAAGGTTGTATGAGATTAATCGATATAGCTAAACCAAGAAACCATCCAGATAGCTATCACTTCTCCTTCTTCACATATCGTCAACCTTCTCCTCTGGTTCAAGGATCAACTTGCTTTCCAGATTTGGACTACTTCATAAAACACATGCACGGTGAGATTTACCCGCTTGCTCGATTGTGCCTTCCCCCTTAGCTCCATAGTTAAAAAATCTTTGTTCTTACAACTCTATTTGTGTTTCTTTGCAGGCGACATACAGAGATAAACAGTCTTTGGAACACAAAACAGATCACTAAGAGTTACAATGTCTTAGGATTCTTTAAGTACTGTATGTCTTTTGTTTGTAACTTCAAAATCTGTTTTGTTATTCTCCTCAACGGTCTACATATTTAAAAAGATTGTTATTTTATCTGTAAAAAACCCCTACTAACACTTCACTAGTTGTGATGGTGAACTAACTAATTAACGACTTTTCTTCTTGCAAATCTCCTGACCATTATTTCTTCACTTTTAAAATTCTAATTGCGAGTTTAATAAATAATAATGTTTCTTAAATGCAATTATTCTAACTCCACTTACATAAAGCATACACTTGTTTAGTTTTATTTTGGTGATAAACAATGTTACAAGTAGCCAGTCATTGGTAGCCATTTGCTAACCATTAAATGAGATAAAACTTTTATTCTTAACACTTGCACTTTATTTTACTGATTAACTATGAAAAG
This sequence comes from Erysimum cheiri, assembly GCA_900406345.1. Lineage (NCBI taxonomy): Eukaryota > Viridiplantae > Streptophyta > Magnoliopsida > Brassicales > Brassicaceae > Erysimum > Erysimum cheiri. The sequence goes on along the minus strand of OVAQ01003122.1, from coordinate 6,235 downwards.
TAAGAAAAAAGGAAAACAAATTAAAAAATATCATAAAAAGTCTTTTGGCTAAATACTGTATTTAAAAAAAAAAAAGAAATTTGCAATTATAATTTGATTTTGACCTACCAAAAGAAATTTTAATTTGGCAAACCAACTTTTTTACATGCTGCTACGTAATTTGGAAAAGACAAGAATCTACATAGTGTCCAAATAATAGAACCGAAAGTGTTGCACTTAAACCTTTTGACTAAATCGTTATCAGGTTTTCAGAGAAACCTTTTTGACTAAAGTTGTTTTTAAGGAAAACCTTTTGACTTTTGAAAAAAAAAAGAAAAAGAAAAACCTTTTGACTATAATGCCCGAATCTGATTACATTAGTGATATCATTAACTTTGGTCCAAAGTTATCACATCTTCTTCTTTTTTTGTATCATTCAGAAAATACTAATAAAATCCAGATTTTCATTATTGTATTTGTTATTTCAGATCCAACAAAATCTTTAAAGGACGAAAGAAAGAGTAAAAAAGGCAAAACATGTCCTCTGTTATTCATTATATATGTCTCTTTTATTCACAATATATATAATGAGTTCATGGAAGCTGAATGTTCTTTACCCTTATAATTCGGTTTGACCTAATTAAATGGCATGATTTTAGATTTTCTATATCCCAATGAACCAACCAAAATCAACTTCAATTCTCTTAAAAAAAAAACAAATGAGATGGTTTAATGAAAAACACGACGTCGTGTTATAAATATTGAGAATGCGAAACAAAGAGAAAAAAAAAAGAACGAAAAAGAGTATCTTCCCGCCCATTTTGGGTTTTCTTCAAAGAGCTTGGACTTTCTTTGAAAAGCTTGAACATGACAGAATGAGAGGTAATTTATCGATTTATGTGTATGGATCTATGAGATTTATTACGAATTTGGAAAGTTTCATTGTATTTTAGTGATTTGAATCCATTGCGCCGACTCAAATTTGGATATCCGACGGAAATAAAAATCGAACGAGTTCAGGGAAAGAGATTGAGAGATTGGTGATGAATTAAGATAGATGTTAGTGAATTTGGAAAGTTTTGATGAGATTATAGTGATTTGAGTCGATTTGGAAAGTTTTGATGGAAGAGACTGAGAGATTGGTGTTGAGTTTGTATATTCAATTCTCTATGATAATTTTCTCTACAAAAATTGCTAGTGAGAGAAATAGGATTATGATAAGGCTTTGCGTGCTTGATGTGTGCGTAGTTTTCAACTATACAAATCACCTAAATAAAATTTTAAATAATTACATATGAAATATAATGCAAATGCATAGCTATATGTTGTAATATGCATAGTCAAGTTAGTTCATAATTTTTACTTATAGAAAATAAGCACATTATAGCGTAAACTACTATTAACAAAAACAAATATTGTGTTGGTTTTAAATAAGAAGTAGTAAAAATATGACTAATAAATATATCACTAATTTCAAAAACAAAGAAAAATTTAGGACAAAAAAAACATCATGGAAGTTTTTCCGCATTGAATTAAATTTTTGGATTTTGTTTACAAACTTATAGATACTCATAAAATCTAGATGCACTATTCTTTTACAATCTTACTTATTCTATAGTCTTAACTGAGTAATTAATTGGTTTTTTGAAAAAAAACAAAAACAAAAACCACTTCAAAATATGCAAACATTTATAAATCTTTGAATTTTAAAGACGGACGAATAACATAATGTGTTGTAGATTGAACGCGGATTATAAAACAAAATATGTTAAATTCAAATGAAATATGCAAACCTCAACATATTTTACAACTTAGTAACAACTAACAAGTATGAATGAGTTAATTACAACTTCTACTTCGAGTTACTTAGTAACAACTAACAAGTATGAATGTAAATCAAACCACATTTTGATTCAAATCAAACATATGAGTGTGGTTTAGCTTCATTGCATCTCTCCTCTGTTATCAAACACTAAATTTTTTTAACTTATGTATGTGCATATATGTTCTGAGTTTTTATTGCTTCCTTGACTGACCCAAATTTCTTGCCTTTTGAGATTTCTTTATTGTCTACGAACGGGATACTATTTTCGTTTTCAATCAGAACAAAAGTTATAATTTGGTTATTAGTTAGGTTCAAATTCTCATAATATATTTTATTTACGTCGTTCTATCATGAATTAAAAAAAAATTGCAGTTTTGAATTATTCTTATATAAATCTTCAATTCTCTTTGAAAATGAACGTAAAGGAGAATAAATTGATTGAATTTGCTGCTGTGCACTCCTATATAATTCAGTTTAACCTTAACCCAAATGAGAAAAGAAATCCAAAAAATAAAGTTGTATGGCATGGTTTCAATTTTTGTATATTTCCTTCTATTCAAATAAACCATCACCAAACTAAAAAAACAAATTAAAAAAAAAATCAAATTCAGTTCTCATAAAAAAATCCTCCAAAAGTTTACTAGAAAATCATGAATCCGACTGAAACCGATAAACATTATACAAAAAAATTCGATGTAGATTCGATTTAGTTTATAAGATAATGATCAAGGTAAAATCAGAGAACCCAATTATACAGTTAGCTAGAAAGTAATTAAATTGATTATATCAAATCTCATAATCACTAACCTAAGCCTCTGTAAAACCAGCATAAACCCTAAAAAATTCTCAAACCCCCATTAACCATAAAGCTTCAAGATTTACAGAGTTTTCATCAAAATCTGTTGAAATCTAATTCAATTAGCCAATGATTAACTATGAATAATTCGAAGAAAATATCTATGTAGCTTAAAACCGTAGATCCTAAAATTTCTTACACTTGGGCATTATTCTATATGCTTAAAAACTAAACCAAAAAACTAAATCTTTGAGGAAAAAAAAAAGTAATAATTTTTGGGATTTAGAGAAAACCCAATACCGAATGAAACAAATCACACAACTTTCAAACAAAAAACTTAGACGAACAATAAACAAAATATCTAGATTGTACCATAAGAGGTTGTCAGATCTGAAAGTTGGATTCTTTTTTTTTTCACCTCGGACTCCGATTCAGTTGATGCAAGGCAGGAACTCACAAGCCAACCATGACAAGACACGTGGTGGTGTCAGCCAATCAGTTCCCGACCTGCACCAAGCGAATCCGAGACCGCCGGTAACTTTAACCATCATCGTATCTCTCTCTCTCTCTCTCTCAAAAAGATGTAAGAGAAGAATGAGAAACAGTTACCATATCGGGCAAATATCAAATATCGAGAATATTATTTTTTAGCCTCCTTTGCTGAATGCTGAGTATTAAAATAAACAAAAACCAATTACGTGTCGACGCGTGTTTACTTGAAAAGTCTTCTATCACGTGATCTCCACGTGCGCGTAACATGTGACTATCACGTGGAGCCGGTATAAATCCCGGTTTGGATGCCTCTAAATAAATTTTGTGAAGGAGATCATCTGAATGCCATAATTTAGATTAGTTTTGGGCATAAAAACCGAATTGAATGACCGAACCAAAACCAAACCGAAAATTCGGTTTCGTATCGGTTTTGGATCTAGCAAAAAAACCGAATAGATAGTGTTTTAACTATCCATGGATATCAGTTATAGAATCAAACCAATAATCGAATGAATATCCAAAATACAAGTATATACCTAAAAGTATTAGTTATTTTTATACCAAAAAACTAAAATATATCCGAAAAAATCCGTAAATATTCATAATATCCACATAAACAAACCGAAAAACTAAAAATATCTGAAAACCCAAAAAAATCCCAAAATATTAGAATACACGAAAAAACTAAAAAAAATCCAAAATATCTCAAAATATCAAAAACAATTCGGTTCAAACCAAAACCAAAAAAAGACCTAAAAATATTTTGGTTTTATATTGGTTTCTCGTTAATATCTGAAACCGAACCAAAATTAAAAAAAAAAAACCGAATGGATACTAAACTCATAAACCGAATGGACTAAACCGAAACCGAACCGAATATCCGAATGCCTATGACTAACTTAGATGAACAAACGAAGAGGATCTCGGAAAATCATCTAAAGATTTGTTGTATACACAAAACTTATACAATTTATTACAAAATACATACAGATCCCGGTTAAGTCCGGTTTGGCTAGGCTTAATAATTACATTCACAAAGAGAAGAAATGAAGTACTCAAAAGATTTTGCTTAACCAACATAGTCCACAAGCTCGGGTGGCAAGGGGACTGAGCCACCACGGAGCAAAGTGAAGACTGAGCCAGCGGTGCTAAAGACTCGTGGGACAACTATTGAAGCAATTCTTGGTAGAGTTGGGTAAGTAAGAGTACCAACGATAAACCAATTGAGACTCATAAGAGCAACAGCATCTAAAGCCGGTTTATTCTTAACCGTAGAGAAAAACTGAACCACACTTCTCAAAGAGATACCAACCACAGTGAAGAGTGCTCCTATAAGTGGAGTACACAGCTCTCGTTCTTTGGCGCCATACATTACTATAGCGACCACGAGAGCGAGCATCGCGCTGAATACGCTTCTTGAAACCGCAATGTCCCTCTCTAAACCAAGGACTTTTGGTGTTAATTCTTCTTCTTTTGGGATTGTCGACTTTGCAAACGGGTAAAGAGGCGATTTAACCGATGTAAACTCGGCTTTTCCCTTTAGTCCATACGGGATATTCTTTGGCTTTGGTATACTAAGGATTTCACTTGGTTCTTCATTCGGTTTAACTTTGCCTTTCTTGCTCCCATAATCTTTTCCAGTAACTTCCTTCAATTCTAGATTTTCCTCCTTTAGTTCTTGTAGCTGTCAAAACCCAAAATGTTTAAAACATATGTATATATATTGGTTATGCAACAAGTCGATTAAACCAGTTTTTGTACCTCGGCCTCTAGCTTTTCTATTTTGGAAATGGCTTCATCATGTTCATCTTCTAGTTCATCTAAGTCGCGTTCCATGATCCGATATTCTTTTATTGCCGCCCGGAGATTCTCCTCTATTTCTTTTCTATTCCATTCAAGACTCTCTAGCTCATACCGCAAATCATAAATACTCTGCTCAAGCTGCGTAAATAAATACAAAAGATTTTCCTCAATTGGAATGTACACAATTTTATGAACTTCTCAAACGGCTACTATAAAAACAATTGAAAAACAATCGAAATTCGCATACTCTAGGATCAAAGTTAGCTGAATCTTAAGGATCATTGAATTAATTCATAATAAATCAAAAGATTACAAAAACAATCGAAATTCGCATACTCTAGGATTGGTACCAAATCTTTGCACATTCAATCAAAGTGAATAACGTTTTTCCTTAGAATCAATCAAAGATTACTAAAACAGGATACAAGAGAGGTTAGGAAACCGAAACAAACCAGTCTTTCCCTTGGTATAGAAGCGAAAAAGCGAATCGGGAACGTAAAGAGAAGAATAGATCCCCAGATTGAGCCCCATACAGCTCTCCAAAACATACTCAAGTTGAACCAAATTGCAGAAGTCACCATATCAATAGACACAAAGGTTGTAACAAGAGCTGTTCTAAAACAGAACACACATGCGTATATGCAGAGATAAAAAAGTCTGGTCATAAGATAAACTGAAGATGAGACCAAACCAGAGACCAAACCTCCAAGATCCATTTATCTTCACCTAAAAATAAAATTTCCTATACAACATAAACACACACTATGAGTCACTTCTCAATGATTTCTTCAAGAAAACGTCAACACTTTTGAAATTAAGAACCCTATAACTTGTAATTATTAGCTAATGAACCAAGATGATTCTAGTCTTGTAATGAACTCTAACAAAATCCCATAAAAGATAGGAGAAACTGAAAATATTACCTTTTTTTTGGCTAAGGGAAGAAGTTGTAGAGACTGAGACAGAGTATAATAGTGAAGAGAGGAAATTGATAGGGAAAGAAACAGAGAGGTGGCAGAGTGAGGAAAGCCATGGACGACACGTTGAGTCTATTTCTCAGGTTATTCGGATTTTGGATAAACATGAGAGCTTGTTTAAACTCTAGTTGGCAGGGAAAAAACCAAAACTTAAATTACATTTTCTATTTTTTTTTTTAAAGTAATATAAAGTTATAAAATGAACAATTAACTGTACGAAAAAAAAAACTGTATAAAAAATAACAATTACAAAGCTAATTTTGTAAAATGAACTACCGTTAGATAGCAAAAAAAAAAAAAGAATTGGCGAAAAAAAAAGAAAGAGTGTTATAGACCGCATGGTCGGATGGACTCCATAACCGT
>OVAQ01003121.1:0-10296 GCA_900406345.1 Erysimum cheiri | reverse complement strand
TCTGCCTTCACCTTCTCCTGCTTCTCGCTAAACTACACGAGAAAGCAAAAAGCGTTATCTTTGCTGACTTCTTAAGTAAACATCTCGCCGTTTTGGCGAATTTGTGCTAAACTCCCTGCTGTATTATATCTTTCTTTATCAACTGCTTGCCGTTTTTAATCTCCGAACAAATGGCGACGGCTACGACGACTGCTACGGCGGCGTTTAGTGCTGTTGTCGGCGTAGGAACGGAGACTCGCAGGGTTTCTTCGTTTTCTCATCTTCAACCCTCTGTGGCTTTTCCAGCGAGACCCAATTCCTTTAAAGCTCTAAAATTTAAGCAGAGCGCGAGGCTCACGCGGCGGCTTCAACATCGCCCCTTCATTGTCCGATGTGAAGCTTCTGCTAATGGAAGGGTAAAGTCTGAAACTTTAGGTTTATATTTGTACTGTATTTTCAAGTAATTATTGATTTCACAAATCTGGAACTGATACGAGCACCACTGGATTCTGATAATTGGGTTCGATGGTGTTTGATTTTTATAGCTTACACAGCAAGAATTCACAGAAATGGCGTGGCAATCGATAGTTTCGTCACCAGACNTCCAGCGAGACCCAATTCCTTTAAAGCTCTAAAATTTAAGCATAGCGCGAGGCTCACGCGGCGGCTTCAACATCGGCCATTCATTGTCCGATGCGAAGCTTCTGCTAATGGAAGGGTAAAGTTTGAAACTTTAGGTTTATATTTCTACTGTATTTTCAAGTAATCATTGATTTCACAAATCTGGAACTGATACGAACACTACTGGATTCTGATAATTGGGTTCGATGGTGTTTGATTTGTATAGCTTACACAGCAAGAATTCACAGAAATGGCGTGGCAATCGATAGTTTCGTCACCAGACGTTGCCAAGGAGAATAAGCAACAGATTGTGGAGACAGAGCATCTGATGAAAGCTCTTCTGGAGCAGAAGAATGGTTTAGCTCGAAGGATTTTCTCTAAGATCGGTGTGGATAACACAAAGGTTCTAGAAGCAACAGAGAAGTTCATTCAACGCCAACCAAAGGTAATAGATGTCTTTTAAGGTTTAGAATTTGTGTCTTTTTTTTGTTTGGAAGCTAATGAGAATTTTGTTAGTGATTNGAAGCAACAGAGAAGTTCATTCAACGCCAACCAAAGGTAATAAATGTCTTTTAAGGTTTAGAATTTGTGTCTTTTTTTGTTTGGAAGCTAATGAGAATTTTGTTAATGATGTCAGGTGTATGGAGAAGCTGCTGGTTCCATGTTGGGGCGTGATTTGGAAGGTCTGTTTCAAAGAGCAAGACAGTTTAAGAAAGACTTGGGAGACTCCTATGTGTCAGTGGAGCATTTGGTTCTTGCTTTTGCTGATGATAAGCGCTTTGGAAAACAGTTGTTTAAGGATTTTCAGATTTCAGAGAAGAGCTTGAAATCTGCTATTGAATCCATCAGAGGGAAGCAATCAGTCATTGACCAAGGTTGGTAACCACGTTCGAGCTTGATAGTTAAAAATTTGATTGCAGATGTAGTTGATAAGAGTGTTAATGATCATGTTTGACAGATCCGGAAGGCAAGTACGAGGCATTGGAGAAGTATGGAAAAGATTTGACAGCAATGGCGAGAGAAGGAAAACTTGATCCTGTGATTGGTAGAGATGACGAGATCCGTAGATGTATTCAGATTCTCTCGAGGAGAACAAAGAACAACCCTGTGTTGATAGGTGAACCAGGTGTTGGTAAAACCGCAATTTCAGAAGGGTAAGTTATCATCAAAATGCTAAATTTTAGAAGCTGCACATGTGTATGTAATGCTAAGCTATTACATTTTCACTCATGAAACAGACTTGCTCAGAGGATTGTGCAAGGAGATGTACCTCAAGCATTGATGAACAGAAAGGTATAGAACTACTTATCAAACTGTTTCTTTCTTTGCTCTAAACAGTTTGGAAAACTGATTCAATCCTCGTTTGGTTTCTTTTTAGTTGATATCTCTGGATATGGGTGCCCTCATTGCTGGAGCAAAGTATCGGGGAGAATTCGAAGATAGATTAAAGGCTGTACTTAAGGAAGTCACAGACTCAGAAGGCCAAACCATTTTGTTCATCGATGAGATCCACACAGTTGTTGGGGCTGGTATGCAGCATCTTTTGATTGTATGGAAACCGTTTATACTTTTTTTTCGCAATGATTTGTAAAAGAAGTTTATTCTTTTTCTTTCAGGTGCGACTAATGGGGCGATGGATGCTGGTAATCTGCTGAAACCGATGCTGGGTCGAGGCGAGTTACGATGTATCGGTGCAACAACACTTGATGAATATAGGAAATACATAGAGAAAGATCCAGCCTTGGAACGTAGGTTTCAACAGGTTTATGTCGATCAACCTACAGTTGAAGACACAATTTCAATTCTCCGTGGGTTGCGGGAAAGGTATGAACTTCATCATGGAGTTCGCATCTCGGATAGTGCTCTAGTTGAAGCTGCTATCCTCTCAGACCGGTACATCAGTGGCCGGTTTCTACCCGATAAAGGTTGATATTTTGCTATTTCCGTTTTATTATATTATCTTCATTAATAAGACACAGTTACTAACTGATCTGGTAATTGGTTTTCTAGCAATTGACTTGGTTGATGAAGCGGCAGCCAAATTGAAAATGGAAATCACTTCGAAACCGACAGCTCTTGACGAGCTTGACCGTGCGGTGATAAAGCTTGAAATGGAGAGGCTTTCACTCACTAACGATACAGACAAAGCTTCTAGAGAGAGATTATATCGAATTGAAACAGAGTTAGTGTTACTAAAGGAGAAGCAAGCTGAGTTAACCGAACAGTGGGAGCACGAGAGGTCTGTTATGTCCCGTCTGCAATCAATTAAGGAGGAGATTGATCGAGTAAACCTCGAGATCCAGCAAGCAGAACGTGAATACGATCTTAACCGCGCTGCAGAGCTCAAATACGGAAGCTTAAACTCATTACAGCGACAACTAAACGAAGCAGAGAAAGAGCTGAATGAGTACTTAAGTTCCGGGAAATCTATGTTTAGAGAAGAGGTTTTGGGAAGCGATATCGCCGAGATTGTGAGTAAATGGACTGGAATCCCGGTATCAAAGCTTCAACAATCCGAAAGAGACAAACTTTTACATTTGGAAGAAGAATTGCATAAACGGGTAGTTGGTCAAAACCCAGCAGTGACCGCGGTAGCTGAAGCAATCCAACGTTCAAGAGCTGGTCTTTCGGATCCTGGCCGCCCAATAGCAAGTTTCATGTTTATGGGACCAACCGGTGTTGGTAAAACCGAGCTAGCCAAAGCACTTGCCTCTTACATGTTCAACACAGAAGAAGCTTTAGTAAGAATCGACATGAGTGAGTACATGGAGAAACATGCTGTGTCTAGACTCATTGGAGCTCCACCTGGATACGTTGGTTACGAAGAAGGAGGACAGTTAACAGAAACAGTTAGAAGAAGGCCTTACTCGGTCATCCTCTTTGATGAGATTGAGAAAGCTCATGGAGATGTCTTCAATGTGTTTCTCCAAATCTTGGATGATGGGCGAGTCACAGATTCTCAAGGACGTACAGTGAGTTTCACCAATACCGTTATTATTATGACCTCGAATGTTGGTTCGCAGTTTATTCTGAACAACACAGATGATGATGCAAACGAGCTCGCTTATGAAACGATTAAAGAGAGAGTGATGAATGCTGCAAGATCAATCTTTCGTCCTGAATTTATGAATAGGGTTGATGAGTATATAGTTTTCCAACCTCTTGACCGTGAGCAGATTAACCGCATTGTCCGGTTACAGGTATGCTTTCTTTTCTTGGAAAAATCGCAAAATTGATTATGCTGATGACATGATTAGAGTCTAATCTCCAATGAAGTTAGCTTGTGGAGGCAATTAGATAGTTAGATTTGAAGATTTGCTTTAAAATGCTCGTTGGTGAATAGTTTGACATCTGATATCTAGTTTTCCATTTAACCGTATGATATACTTTGATTCTATTGCATGCGAAATAGTACTTCTTGGCTGTCTCTTCACAAAGTTGAGAAAGATCAGACTCCTTTAAAGTAGATTTGATCAAAGCTGAAGGTTTTTCCATGGCAATACAGAGTTATGTTAACCCTCATTCGATCTTTCTTTCTACAGCTGGCGCGTGTGCAGAAGCGAATTGCAGACAGGAAAATGAAGATAAACATCACAGATGCAGCAGTCGATCTTCTCGGAAACCTAGGGTATGATCCAAACTATGGAGCTAGACCTGTTAAGCGTGTGATACAGCAAAACATTGAGAACGAGCTTGCTAAAGGTATCTTGAGAGGAGATTTCAAGGAGGAAGATGGCATTTTGATCGATACCGAGGTCACAGCGTTCTCCAACGGCCAGTTACCTCAGCAAAAGCTCACATTCAAAAAGATCAAGTCAGAAACAGCAGATGCTGAACAAGAAGAAGAAGCTTTCTCAAAACGGAGCAGTTAAAAGATGACACGTTTTGGAGCCCAAGAAGTTTCACACTGTCTAGTACATAACTTCTAGTGAGTTACTTGTCACAGAAGACACTGATAATATTTTTCTCAATGTGAATTTATATTAATTATATGCTTATTGAGTCATAGTACTGATGTCTCAAAGGGCCAAAGATTAAGGAAATTGTTGATCATAATTTGACTCTATGAATGTTGAAAAATCTCTGCAGATGCAATAGATTTAGCAGAAGTGCACAAATTANCACTGATAATATTTTTCTCAATGTGAATTTATATTAATTATAAGCTTATTGAGTCATTGTACTGTTGTCTCAAAGGGCCAAAGATTAAGGAAATTGTTGATCATAATTTGACTGTATTAACGATGAAAAATCTCTGCAGATGCAATAGATTTAGCAGAAGTGCACAAATTAACAAATTTACAGATGTTTTCACACATCAATGTTACATTGATTCGAATTGGTCAGTCGTTTTTGCGGCGAAGGTCCATTTTCACTTCCACCCAACAAAGAATTTCTCCTTTTCAATATGTTTTCTTTAGGAAAGCAATTGTCTGCAAAAGAACAAAAAAACAAAAACAAATCAAAATTTTGCTGTTGTTAGACAAAAAAAAAAGCTGTCTACGATACCAGTAAGGGTAGGCTTTTGTAGACTACCTTGTTTCTTCTCTGTGTGATTGCTATCTTGGCTTGGATTTGCATCCTCTGAATCAGACAAAGGAGCGAGAGTGCAGATACCTAGCAAATGTCCGTTAAGGCAAACAAAATATTCAATGCAGTCGTCATAAGCTTCCAAACGAATGCAGGCACTCTGAGGTATTATCTTAGCTTGTAGCATGCTCCATAGCTTAGCCTTACAATATGGGCAAACCTCGGATGGATGAAAAGGAACCGCCTTGTTAATGATCACTTTCCGGACTTTAGATGTCGGGAATGACTTGAAAATACCGCGGAACAAACCCACATCGCCTTCTTCTCCTTGGTCAAGATGCTCGCATGGATCACAGACATAGAGTACATCGGTTCTACATTGAGGGGGGAGGAGGCTTCTTCCCAATGTTCTTGAGAACCGAGTTCTGTAAACAAAGTGACCTGGGATTTGAACCGAGCTATTGAAAAGACCTCCTTGTGTACATCCTGAGCAGTAGATGAGAAGCTTTCCAAGGGCTCGCCAGTTACCATCGATGCAGTGACTACCACTAGATTGCAAATCAAGCATCATTTTCGGGGCACGAGTCTTGCAAAACTCTTTCCATAATACCCGTTTGGCGAAATCATCAAACCATCTGCACACACAGGAAAGTGTTGCAACTAATTTCGGATTCCAATTCAAATGTTGGAACACTAACAACAAAACATCTTCGTTTAAGTGGCCTTTCGTGCATTGGCAGCTTGGTGAGTGTGTACAACGATACTGCTTTGGTAAAATCATTCTCTCTGCGTTTCAATCACAGAAGGGAACACATAGAGCTTCCAACTGCAAAGAAAGAAATAGAGATCCATCAGTTCCCTAATACACTTGAGATTGATAGCAAACAGTTTCTAATTTCACGGAATAGTTGGGCATACACATAATAAGCATCTCGGGGTCATACAGGCTCCAAAGAAATGAAGATATCAATTCAACCAGATTCAAGACAAGGCCTGACAACAACCAACACATACAGAGAAAAATATCCTTCACACGCATTTACAGACAACACAGAGTCTCAAGGGAACTACTTTCTCACTACTATGAAGTCTCTTTACATCCGAAAATGATGCCACGAGAAGAAAAGAAATTCCAGATTCATTTGATGATCTCTAGACATTACTTGTTTATTGTTATTAAACGAAACGCTGGGACCAGTTATTACCCTAAAACCAATATTCCAAGTCACGAGTTCTCCATCATCATTATCTACTATCAACAACAATGGAGTTAAACAAGCCCAAGACCTTCAAGGCAANATTTGATGATCTCTAGACATTACTTGTTTATTGTTATTAAACAAAACGCTGGGACCAGTTATTACCCTAAAACCAATATTCCAAGTCACGAGTTCTCCATCATCATTATCTACGATCAACAACAATGGAGTTAAACAAGCCCAAGACCTTCAAGGCAACATCCACAATGTAACTCAGATCTATAAGACCACAACAAGAACAACACTCTAATTTAAAATCTAGTGAATCCAGACCCTTAAACCGTCTCCTGAAAACCCATTTCTCGTCCCCAAAATTACCATCGAAAACGCCACAAACCAGTACACACAAAGAAACAAAGATATTAAAAAGAGTAAAGGGAAGAACTTTACCAGAACAAAACTATGAATACTTCAACAAATTGCTACTAAAATGAAGTTTACTAGAACGGGCTTCTGCTCCTAATCCCAGAAACCTCAACTAGAACCTGAAAATTAGGGCATTTAAAGGTTGAAAGCAACAAAGATACAAAGTAAACCAAAAACAAAAAAAAAGTAAAGGAATTTCAACGGAAGCAACGAATGAGGAACCTCGAAAAGTCCGAAACAAAACCCAGATTCCAGAAGCAAGAAGAGACAACAAGATTGAAGAATCAGGTGGCAGAAGAAAACAAGGAACAATTCGCGGAGAGAAATCGATAAGGAAAGAAATCTCAAAGCTTTAATTTTTTTTACTCCATGTAGCAAACAACAAGGAAAATTTAATTTAAGTTCAGGAAATGTACGGTAACAGCCTGTCATAGAAGTATACGACAACAACCAATAAAGGTATGACACGTCGGCTAAAGAATCTAGATAGTCAATGGCATTTAAAGGACGGCGTGAGCGTGGGGNTCTGGTTTTATATTTCTTTTTTCAGCCCCTAGTTTTTAACGGAACTCACAGATTGTAACCATACTTACAAAAGCTTAAAACATATCCTTTCTTATTAAGAAGAGGATAAGAATTCGATTATACATAATAACGCTCACAAATTGTAGAATTTTATGTGAGTCATTACACATCTACACATACATACATACATTATAAACACCAGTGAAATTCATTACAATCGTAGTGATTTTTAGTTGAGAGTTTGTTCTGAGAACAATCATTTTTATGTTTTATGTTGTTGCAGAAGAACTTTCTTGGAGAGATATGACTGACTCAAAAGCACCCACTAAAGCCTTGACTTTGCTCTTGCGAGTCTTCACGAGCTTATTAGCTGTTTCCTCGATCACATTGTTGAACAACAACACTCTTGAATCCCTCTTCTTCTGTGTGTCTTGGTGTTTCAGAACAACTTTTAACGATTTGGGTTTGTGTTGTTGTTCCATGTCATTGCTAAAGTTGGTTCTGGTCTTTAAGCTTCTACGGCCACCGGATTTTGAGGATGTGTCAGCTCCAGTGACGACTTTTCCTCTCTTGAACTTGAGCTTTCTTGGACTGTTGCCTTGTGATCCAAAATCTACAATCTTTCCTCTTCTGATTCTCAGTTTCGTCGACTTACCATCTACAGCAGAATTTGTTGAGAGGGCTTTGCTTTTTCCTTGCCTTGTTATATTCTTATCTTCAGAGACAGACGCATTCTCATCTTCTTCTTCTTCTTCTTCTTGAGAAGAATCACCATCAGCTTCACTCACAATACACTCGGCTTCGTCTTGGCTCTTTTCGCTCTTTGGATCATCAGTAGGTGAATCCATGACACACCTCTGGTTCTGTTCAGATTCAACAATCTCATCCCCCGTTTCCATCTTAATAACATAGAGAGTTTTCTCTTCGACCAAGTCTTTACACTTCTCATCCACACGTTTCCTGGTTTTTTTTAGAGGAACACTCGAACTATTACTGTCCTGCTTTGTCTTAAAGCATCGAGAACAGCGTTTTGACGACATTGAGGCTCTTAAAGGCATAACTGCTTTCTTAGGTTCTGCAGCTTTAGATCCGCCATTCATCTTCTTTCTATTCACAGTACTGCGCCGAAGAGCTATCGCTGCTGTTTGTGCAACAGATTTCAGCTTTAAAGCAGTGACACGCTTGTTATGTTCAACCATCTCTTTAGATCTTAATAAAGTTCTTCCGCGAGGCACATAAACGGTCTTCTTCTTCTTCTTCTTTCGCTTAGTCGAATTAGCTGACTGAGATTCAGAAAAAGACACTGCCTTTTCATTTGTTCTATGTGCATTAACATCACAAACTCTGCTAGAAAAGTTTCTATGTTGGCTCTTGGCATGATCAGAGCCACCACTAGAATCAAACTTGCCAGAAACAAAAGAAGGATTCAACACCGAATGAGTCAAAGCCTTCTTCCTCAATGGTGAATCAAAGCTTAGAGTTCCAGATAAGCTTCGGTTAACCCGTTTGAGAGGTGAAACTCTTGGCTTGTCTTCAGATTCATGTTTCCTCCCGTATTTGCAGGCATCATGACAAGAACCAGTCGGAGATCTGAGATAATTTGGAAGAATTTTCTCTTCACTGTATAAAAAACTCAGTTTTCCAGTAGTAATCCTTCTCCATGATCTGTTTACATCGGGTGAATTAGGCAAACGTACGGTCTCCTCAGCCATTAATCAGCTAGAAAGAGATTCAAAGATAAATTCTTTAACTACAAATGTTAAGAACAAAGAAAAAGGAGAATGTTTGATTCAGGAAATCATAGGACCCTAACCTTTTGATGTTCTTAACTACACATTTAGGCTAGAGAAGATCCTCGACCTGAAATGAATAAAGATACAGTCTTAGCTCTAATTACGAATATGTTGCAGATATAATCAAACCAATGAAACACATTTTCAGATTCAAGCAAACAAAACAACAACCTAATAGCCATCATCATCATCATCATTTTGCAAGAAAAACCTTTGGTTTATTTACCAATTCATGAGACTTTGAATGTATATTAGTTTCCAGATGAACCCAAATCATTTCTACTAAAATGACAAAAAGGGCTCACCTTTTTGTTTTTGCAGAGAGCTTTCAGAATGTAAAAGACGCCATTCGTTGTTTCTCTGAGGTCTCTGTTTNCATTTTGCAAGAAAAACCTTTGGTTTATTTACCAATTCATGAGACTTTGAATGTATATTAGTTTCCAGATGAACACAAATCATTTCTACTAAAATGACAAAAAGGGCTCACCTTTTTGTTTTTGCAGAGAGCTTTCAGGATGTAAAAGACGCCATTCGTTGTTTCTCTGAGGTCTCTGTTTGATACCAAAGAGAGAAGAAATTTGTTTCTTTCGTTTTTGGTTTTCGATTTTGGGATTGGTGAAGGGATTTTCTCCTACTTTCCGCATTTTGTGCAGATTTCTTAGGATTAGTTTTTTTTTTTTCTCTTCTTTGGATAAATCCTCTCTTTTTTTTTTTTTGTTATAACTTATAACCAATTTATTTTTGAATGCTGTAATAATTTTATAAAGTACTGTAACACGTGGTTAAATGTATGGTGTTGTGACCACCTAATTAATGGGCCAGATTTAGTAGGCTTGCGTGGCCCTTCCCCGTAGTTTTGCCAACAATAGCAAACTGATCTCNCAGACATGTCTGGGTTAACAACTTAAAATTTATAAGTTGGGTTGACTAGATTTTTGTTTTTATTTAAGTTTTAAATTAGAAGAGTTTGAAAATATAAATTAGTTCTGGGACCAAAAGCAACAGGTGTTCTTAAAAAATATCTTCAAAAAGACAAAATCATATAAGTAATAACTACATTACCAAATCGATTTTTCTGATGAAATACTATTAAAAAGAAATGGTTAACTTTGTTTGAAATTAGTCGATGAATAGCAAACTGATCTCCAAACAAAAAAAGGTGAAAACCTGAACCAACAAAATATCGGTTTCAACTGGGTTTGGTATTATACAATCCAAGAATC
>OVAQ01003120.1:0-10639 GCA_900406345.1 Erysimum cheiri | reverse complement strand
AATTCGGTTTAATGAAAAGTTTTAGTTCAAAAAAAAAAAAGTTATTGCTTATTGGGTGTATCCTACATTGAGTCTTTAATTAGATCCAACCACAAGTTATTATTTTTCCATGGCCCAAGCCCTCTTTTCTTCTTCTTTTCCCATGCCATCCAACT
This sequence comes from Erysimum cheiri, assembly GCA_900406345.1. Taxonomy (NCBI): domain Eukaryota; kingdom Viridiplantae; phylum Streptophyta; class Magnoliopsida; order Brassicales; family Brassicaceae; genus Erysimum; species Erysimum cheiri. The sequence goes on along the minus strand of OVAQ01003120.1, from coordinate 10,484 downwards.
TGTCTTTTTATGTTTCTGATTTCATACAAACCAACATTCCTACATATAGTTGATATGGCGCTTCAAAATTATCACATGTTTGGATGGCCCTTTAAGGCCCTTTGCCATCCAAAAGTATTCTGTTTTGTGGTTACTAACCCAAAGTTGCATATGTTCCGCAGAGAATCTCCTTCATGTACCAAACTATCAACATTGAATCTAACATCTTGGAACAAACTATGCTTGAAGCATTGATATGGAGGCAACTCTTGCTATCTCATATCCTCAATTGTGCCCCTTCGATAAGAAATCACTACACAAAAAGTTTAATGTAGTAATCAATTCCTTTGGAAAAATAAAGGTACTATAAATTTGAAGTTTCCTTGATATAGTACGATCTTGCATGTGTTTGAGATTCAATTTTTAGACCAAAAACAATGTGAGATAATGAGAGGTGGTGGTACCCACTAACTTTAAGCTATCTTTGTTCCCTTGATTTGAAGCGTTCTAACTTCTAAGTAGTCCTATCCAATCACTTAGAGCTGTCAAAACTGTTTGAATCCGCAGGCCAAACCCAGTCCATTTGTCAAGGGATAGACATGGGCACTAAAATTTAACATCAGTCGGTGCATCTTGACATTGTAATTACATTATATCTTGTCGCTCCCTCATCATTGTACATGTTAGTATGTACACCACGTAAATCGTTATTCTCCAAGTAAAAATGCTAAATAAATTAAAATAAAAACAAATTTAAGAGTCACCGCTTGACTCGGAGAGTCTCTATCGACCTATAATTTTTTAATTAACAAGGAAGCGACACCAAGACGGCAGCTTTTGCCTACACCGAGACTCGATCATCTCCAACCTGTCTTATTTCTATGACCCACACATATATATATATACAAAAGAGTTAGAAGTTGAGAAAATATCGAATCTTGTTGTCGCAATAAAAGGATTCAAAGCTTATTTATCAAATTCCAAATTCTCCTCTAAAACCTTTTTTGAATTGTTTCCTGCTGCAATCCCCAAAAAGCTTTCGTCTTTCTCCTGTTTTAGGTGTTCATACTCGAGGTACGAACATGTGTTTTTGTTTGATTTGGCTTTGATTACCTTTTTTTTATTTACCAATTTGTGCGTTACGTTACGGTTTCTGTGTTTATTTCCACAAAATCTGCATTTGTGTTTCGACAAAAGTGCTCCTTTTCTTTCTTTTTTTTTTTTCTCATGGGAAATCAAGTCTTTGGAATTCTTGTTGAAACTTAGATAAAGATTTTCTTTTTGATTTTTTTATATGTGCCATTGCTCAGGCTGTGTTGTTGTGAGCTTCTTGGAGGCATAGAATCTTTCTATGGTGAGCCTCTTTGGGCTATTCACTCCCATTTCTAGAAGGACTCCAGTTTCTCAATGGATGGTTGCTAATAATTCTGATTCTTGGCTCAATAATTCCTTCACATTTTGATTGTGTTTTTTTCCTTGTTGTTGCTGTTGTTGTTAGGGTGAAGCTCCTGCTTTTCTCGTGGATCATCTAGAGAACGGACACTCCAATGGCGTCAGTGTAAAATCTGAATCTAATAACACTGAGATATCAGTCGATATCGGCGATCGAACCGTAATCTCACTTAAATTTTTGATCCAAAATTGTTTAGACTGGTTCGATAATGATCTGATTGAGGTTTATCTTTGCAGTTTGTGATCGGTGGAAACCATGAAAAGAACAAACTTTCCATTGGGGTTCAGATTCATGACAAAAACAGTAACAACTGGTGGGTGAATGTTATCTAGATTCTATGAATTCTGTGACAAGAATTATGCTTTAATGTAAGAAGAAATCTTAAAGATTTGAGAATCACTTGGTGTTGTAGGTTTAGTCCTATTGTGCTTGGGACAGGTCCTATGCCCAGCAAGGGTTACTCCGTGTTTGTTCTTGAACAAGATCGGATTTTGGTTATTAAGAAAGGTTCACCTCCTAACGACTCCATCCGGTTCCTCGAGGTTAGTAATTTGTTGTAGTAATTTAGGATGTTTTAGAGTATTGTTTTGGAGTTCTCATGTGTTGGAACATTAATAGGTAGATAGTCCTTATGTGCGGGAACAGAAGAAATTATTAAGGAATGAAGTTGTTGCTTGGAGTAAAGGTGTGAGAGGCAATGCCGAGAAGCCTATTGTTATAAGCGGTCCTTCTGGGGTTGGAAAAGGAACGCTTATATCAATGCTTATGAAGGAGTTTCCTTCAATGTTTGGGTTCTCAGTGAGCCACACAACTCGATCTCCGAGGTCTATGGAGAGAGACGGTGTTCATTATCATTTTGCTGATAAAAAAGTTATGGACAAAGAAATCAAAGATGGAAAGTTTCTCGAGTTTGCTTCTGTTCACGGTAATCTCTATGGAACCAGCATGGAGTCCGTTGAGGTGGTAACAGATTCAGGAAAGGTATATAAGAAAGCTTTTGGATTGATCGACGATGCTCTATGTGCCTTTGATCCTTAAACGACGAGTTTCTCTTTTGCTCTACACAGAGATGTATTCTCGATATTGATGTTCAAGGGGCAAGGTCTGTGAGAGCGAGTTCTCTTGATGCTATATTCATATTCGTATGTCCCCCTTCAATGAAAGAGCTTGAAGATCGGCTCCGAGCTAGGTAAAAAATCAGGCTTTTACAATATGAGTTCTTGATATCTTTCATTACAGTTTCCGGGGAAATCATTTTCAATTCAACTTCTAAAAAAACAGAGGAACAGAGACAGAGGAGCAAATTCAAAAGCGGCTTAGAAATGCTGAGGCAGAGATCAAAGAAGGGAAATCTTCGGGTATTTTCGGTCTGATTTTGTATAATGACAACCTCGAGGAATGCTATCAGAAGCTCAAGGTGAACCACCTTTTGTTAATTGCTCAAAATGTTGTCATGTTCTGAATGCGTAACAGTAACGACTCTGTTTCCAGAAAGCCCTGTGGCTAGATGGAGTCGCTCTTGTCAATGGTGTACAAAGTGAGAAACTGAACACTGTGCATAGTTCTTTCCCGTACCAAGAAAAATAAATATGTGGAAAGTACAAAATCGCTTTTGTAATTGTTTGATTCTGTAGTAGAAGGGATCACTCTTCCCACCGAGCACACGGTATCTAAAGTGGAAGATAAGATCATTGTTGAAGAAACAGGAAAGGAAACAAGGAACAAGTAAGCAGCTAAGAAGTATTATTCTTATGTTTTGATAATCTCTCTGAGCTTGTTCAAAGTTATAATTTGACCTTGGGGTAAATACTTGTATGCAGGATTGTGTTGGATTTATCTTCGCTTAATGGAGGAGCACCGGGTAGGACAAGGGGTATTCTCGTCGATGCAATTAAGTTTTAAGCTGACAAAAAAGAAGACTGTTATTTCATTCATTACAGAGCCGTTTCTCGTTGCATTAGATAAGACATTCAAAGAGTTAAGATGATGATGATGATGATGATGAAAGACTTTGGAGGTGTTGATATTGTTCGTTGTAATTTTGATTGACATAACTTGAAGAATCGAAGTTGAGATTTTTTTAGTTGTGGGTTTTGAATAAGAATCAAATTCAGAAAAGCAAAACTTGAATAACTCAAGATTTGGATGTACAAAAGGTTAGATCTTTGTCTTTAGTTGGGAGGAAAAAGACAGCAGTTAGTGTCAGTTAACAGTTGAACTTTTAAAAGCAGCCAATGAAATTACAAAGAGGAAGACCAAAGAAAGAGACAGCCAAAGAACAAGTTGGGTATTTGGAACAGAGTCTCTATGTGTCATGTCCTTCCATCTTGCTATCTACACCTCATATATCGCAACTGCTTTTGCATCTTAGGCTCAGGATCACTCTGGTGGGGCCAAAGTCGGTCGGATTGTAGTAAAAGGAAGGTTCGTGTAAGCCCACTAATGGTTCTGGTCCTGCTCCACCATTACATTACAGACACTTGTACAAGGTACTTTTAGACTCTGCCAAAACAAGCGCGTGGCGTGACGCACAGGAAGAGTACCAAACAGAGACCTCCTTCTCTTCCAGGGGCTAATCTTGAGCCCATGAACGCTTTCATGCCCAATAAAGATGCTTGTAAGTTGCAACAGAACAATTAGTTCAGCTTTTAAGCAAAAGACACTTCCTTTCTGATTTTAACAATTAAAGATCAAAGATAAGACCTTACAAAAACAGAAACAAGAATCATCAGCCTTTCACTACTACAATTGTTGTTAAATCAGATACTCAAACTATACAAACTTCACTCACTTAGAGCCTCTATGGCTCATACAACGATTGACTAGACTCTGACGAGTTAGTCGGCGATGATCTTGCACAAGCAAAAGGCGGTGGCGGTGGATCAACAGACAATGTACCTTCCAAAACCTTCACCACTTCCCCCATTGATGGTCTTAACCGTTCATCTGCCTGAACACACCAAAATGATATTCTCAAAACCCGCTCGAGCTCCTCTACATCGAACTCTCCTTCTAACCTTTTGTCCACAATAGTTTCTTTCCTCCCTTCAATCCATTCTCTATACACCCATTCACTCACGACTCCTCCTGCCTCGTACCTACCCGTTATTAGAGCTAAAACCGTCTTTCCAAAATCTTCAACGTCTTTATCTGCAGCACATAAACTGAATCCATATTCTGTTAACTTAGCTTCCAAATCCTCCCCGAGCAGAATGTTTCCGCAGTTCAAGTTTCCATGACTGACGAATTCTCTGCATTCGCTGTGGAGGTAACAAAGAGCTTTAGCCACACTTAAGCAGGTTTCGGTTCTTATTCTCCAAGTTAGTTTCTTGCTTCGTAAAGGGTCAACAATGTGGTCGAGTATAGACCCGTTCTTGGCGTATTCGTAGACAAGAAACCTCCGGCCTAGCTCGCAGCAATAACCTTCAAGCTTTGCTAGGTTCTTGTGATGCATTGTTCCTATCTTTGATGCAGAGCTCCTAAACTTCCTTTCTTCTGTTAATGTCGCTTCCATTTCTTTAACCGCAACAAGTTCATCCTCCGGCATAACCCCTTTGAATATCTGCGGGCCTATGTTATGGTCAAAGTTGTCGGTCATGGCCTTAATCTCATCAACAGAGAATATCATCACACCTTTCGGATTTGTCGCTTTGGAGAATCGATCAGCATTTTTCTTAGCTAGCCTCTTCTTCCTCCTGTAGATGTACACAACGATACCAAGCTGAAATCCGAGAAACAGAACAAGCATAGTAGAAGTTGCGCCGACAAGACAAGGAAGACAGATACTGTGAGATTTTGTTACAGTCACTGGTGACTCTTTAGAAACATTTGGATTGACAGCAATCGGGTCCAAACATGTTTTAACATATGAAATCGAACTCAGAGAGGGATCAGAGTAACCGCTGATATATCGGGTCAGCTTCATGCGACATTGAGGATTCCCATCGTTCGTGTAAGTGACTGCAGTACAAGCAGAGTCCTCTAAACACATCATCTTGCATCTCTGAGAGTTAATCCCAGAAACAACCGAATCATTAGCCGGATAAATCCCATACAACTCCAAGTTCTTGAATTTCACCATGTTGAAACCAGATTTGCAGCCTGGCTTCTGATAAGGCACCAAACATTTAGGATCCGAGACCGATACAAAAGCATTAAAAGGGCAACTGCATTCAGAGTATCCAGAACTGTTCAAGGAACAAACTTGTGATCCACAGGTTGCGAAAACACGGCACTGATTCTCAACAGCTTGCCAAACCGGTTTCCAAATCCCTGAATCCTCGTTCCACGAGTACATTCTCAGATTACCATCCCGGTCAAGCCTGAGAAACCGGAACTTGACAGTGTCGTTGTGATCTTCCCCAAAAGCAGACCAAATAGGTCTCATCAAATCTTGATCCTCAAGAAACAGAGCTCCCTCAGAAGTAAGAACAGCTCCAATCCTCTTCTTCTTCTGCAGAGCTTCATTTCCGCTTGACCAGAAAGTAACGTTACTCTCCCATCTCAGCTCTAACCTCCCCGAATCCTCCAAGTGAAGACTGTAATAACTAGACCTAGAATTCTCACTAGAAGCTCTAAGCATCTCAAAAGCTAGTAACTTTTGGTTTGGAAGCAAAGTATCAGCAGGAGTATCAAAGCTCTGCCAAACAATGTCTTGTCTATCTTTGAACAAGACAAGATTACCATCATCACGGAGCAAAGCAGAGGATACAGAGAACCGGTTCGTCTTGCTGTTCCAAACCGGAACACCCAACGAAGAATCAAACAAAACGAATTCTCCATTACGAGTGAGCTCGAAGTAAGAGCTGTTGTCAGTAACGTAAACAACTGCCCCAGCAACCCAAACGACTTCCCGTTGATCAGAAGGGATCGAATTGGAGTTAAACCGGATACCGATGCTGAACCGGTTAGGTAAACCAGGGGGATTGAAAAAGCCAAGAGCAAAATCACCATTGTTGGATACCCACAAGCGGTTTTCACCAACTACTAGCCTAGAACCCAATTGAATCTCTGAAACCACAAACGCCCAGAAGAACCCTAGAGAGAGAAACAAAAGCAGAGCTCGAAGCATCTTCATGTCTGCTTTAGAGATCCAACAACAACAACAAGATACAAGGAAAGAGACTCTGGTTTCATCTCAACATCATTCCAAAATCCAAACCTGTGTTTCAATTTCCTGAAAGAAAAAAAAATCAAAAATTTGAAAGGAAAACAAAAAAAAGTAAAATCAATAAGAACCTCAAAAAAAAAGAATTCTAAAAGGTTTGGCACTTGAAGAAGCTTAATTTCTAATCTTGGACCCACAGTTATATCAAATCACCAAGTATCAACAAATTGACCGTATAGCAATTAATAGTGTTGTTGATTTTTATCTCAAGAAAACGCTAACTGAACAGAGACTTTAAGCTTATAAATGGGACCCAAGATTTATATGAGTTTGAAGGATTTTAAAAACTCTTGAGTGGGTTACTATAAGAATTTGAGAGAATAAAGCTGTGAGAAGCATGAAGAGGAAGACAGTGAAGACGCACTAACCACCAGTAGGTAGACGAAGAAGCATGAAGAGATTGAAAGAGACGTTTCTTCTCAGAGATAAAACTGAGTTGAGATATTGGAGAAAGATGATGCAACTTGTTGGATAATGTGAGAAATATCTCAAGGATTTTTGGGAGATTTAGAATCTGATAAATCTTGAAAAAAAGGAAGAATTGTGCTTCTCTTTCTCTTGGCTAGTGTGAAATGGAAGTGGTCACTTAGCGACGATACAAAAGAACAACATCTTTTTTTTTGTAAGGCTTTTTAATTGAACTTTGTCGTTTTCCTTTACGAGTTGTCTTGTAAAGAAGAATGCAAACAAGAGCATGTATTTAATTTTATTTAGGATTACGTACGTCTTTTAATCCAATAGCAGTTAAAACACCTAGATCTTTACTCAAGTCCGAGCAGAAGAATATCTGATTTAACTGATCAGTAATAAATTTTAAAAATCTTTAATGTTTCAAGCTTCCTCTTAACTATGAAGATAATTTTTGGCAGATGTGAATCTTGTGACTAATGACTTTTTCCCACTGCAATTAGTGGGTTTAGATTGATAGAAGAGCGTATGAATTAGTTATTGCTGAAAATGGTCAATTAACTAGCAACTAAACAATCGTTCAGCGTAACCAATCAATGTGTAATGTGTAATGTGTTGGTCGACTTTCTCTATGAATGAAGTAATCAACGAATTTAGTGTTCATATTCTCTAGTAATAAACTTTAGCAGTGGTCCCTCGTCGTCATTTGTCTCTAGATCTCTAATTAAATATATATATTAACGATAATAATGATGATGATGATAAAGCACCAATAATTCTAGCAAACAGTTCTTCTTTTTTTTTTTTTTGGTTTTTCGCCAACAAACAGTTCTTCTAATGATTTGATAATAGACTAAGAAATGGCTGGATTTGTTATGTGATTCGCATAGGATCCCAGTCGCCGTCGGTACGGAATGAATGAGTTAGTTTCTTATTAACATTTTATATCAAGATATATCTCAGCTTTTTCATAAATTTGTGTTTTTTTTGTCTTTCTTTTGATTACTCTATTGATACTGTTTATTCGATCACCAACTTACAAATATATAATTAGGAAAAAAATTTCTAACTATCATTGTTTATATTTTGCTGTCCAGATTAGAAATAAGATTTTTACCAAAAACAATGTAGGATTCCTAATAAAAACTATTCATGAATGAATTAGGAATCTTTCCTAGACTTTAGAAATTTATTTAAAATCCCTTTTTATTTTATTTTACTAATGTAATATTTATGTGGAAAAAATGTTTTTGACAAATGGAAAATTGGAAATTTGGGAACTCCGAGTCAAATTTTGAATAAGTAATTTAATAATTAGAGGGTCAGCTTTGGACAGGCAGGGTTTGACGAGTTGCTTGCCTCGATTGAAGAATGTCGGGCCCTATCAGTCTAGCACGTGTGTCTAAATTCGTTTCTTATCTTTTCACTTTTTTGCTTTAAGCAAAATCAAAATAACGCTTAATTTTCGAATATTGAACTCACTTGTTGGAAAAACAAAAAAAAAACTTGTGGCTTATTATGACATTTTTATGCGCCAGTACAATTAAAGTGATCGGCTAGAGAGTTAATGATTTAATTATACCGTATCCGAATTCAAACACGAGTACTTTTTAGAGAAGGAATGTACTTTAGAAGTATATGACACGTGTTTTTTTAATCAGGGAAAGACTAACTAAACTCCGGTAAAAAAGACAACAAGTTCCCGACTGATTAGCTGCCGCCGAGGAAAAAAAAAAAAAAAACTCCACCGCCGTTTTTGATCTTCAGCTCCGGTGGCTTCCTCAGCGCCGGAGTTGGGTCTTGTTGCTTCTGTCTTTAGGTTTTTTCTTTTCTCACCGGTGCTCTCCTGTTGTTGTTGTTGGATTTCGAAATCAGATCTAGAATTGTAGATCTAGATCTACAGAGTGAATTTTGGTTCTGTTTTTCGTTTCCTTCGCTTTGCAGGTCCGGTGGTTGTTGGTTTTGCATAAGGGGCGGTGACTACTCTCGAGTTTTGGCTCTGATGGTCTCGTATCTCTGTTGCTTTTGTCATGGTTCGGTTCTCGTCTAGTTTAAGTAGCAGTTTTTAAACCTTCGATTGGGGAATCTTCTGAGTTGTTTCTTTTGGTGATTAAGTGTGGTGAGGAAGCTGAAAGAGCGGACAGATCTGTGTGGGTTTCTGTTTACAGCAGGCTGATGGTTCCAGATCTGTTAGATCTACGGTTGGTTCGGAGAATAAAATCATAGGGTTTGTTTGTTCCTGACTCAGATCTTGTGCCGGTCTCATGTTTACTTTCGTTTCAAAGCCGCCGGTGTGGAATGGCGTCCAGCCAAAGCCTTTCCTCTCTATCCTTGTCTCATGGTTTCAGCCAGCGGTTCTCTTTTGGCTCATTCCTGTTCTAAGCAGAATCTTCGTGTTGATTGTTGGTATATGATGCATTAGTTTTCTAAGGTGCAGTTGGTTTCTCTTCGTGTTCTCTGTGGTTGATTATTTTCTTGATTCATCCTAATGCTCGTTTGAGTTTGGTGATATTTGAGAGGTTAGGTTTCACTCCTTGTCCCTGCAGTTCAGATCAGTTAAGATTGAATTGCGTTTTGAAGGTTTCTATCTAGACGATACTTGATGCATCAGTCGTCGTCGTCGCATCCGGAAGTGTGTTTGAGTATCATTTAGATTATCTAGTGGTATTAATGCTAGCCGGGTTATGAAATCTTAGTTCTGGTTTCGAGAGATCGTCTCTCATCTTGATAGGAGGTCGCAGATGTTATCTTTGGGTGGAGGGCATCCTTGATAAATCTCATTGCAGGTTCTTCAGAAGAAGAGATTTCTCTGCTATTTTGAGACTAGTGTATTTTCTAGAGTTATAAAGTCTAGTTGTTTCTGCTTTTGGTTCAAGGTTTTGCCTCTTTCATATGAGGTTTGAAAATTTGTGCTTTGTTTGTGTGTTTAGTGTATGGTTACTTTCCATAGGATCTAGCTTTGTCTCCGAGGACTTTTATGTTGTCCGTCGGCTTTGGTTTCCTCTTTTGGTCTAAGTTTCTGGGGACATCTTCGTAGTCCGCCGGCGTTTGTATTTCAACTTGTATCCTTCTTGTGTTGTTAATAAAATCAGATGACAAAAAAAAAAAAAAACTCCGGTAAAAAAGACAAAAGACTAAACCATAGAATAGAATAATCACGACGTCAAAGTTCATGTCAAATATTTTTTTTTTTGGCAAGGGTCTATGTCAAATATATAGGGAACAATAATTAATCTTTCTCCTGTAGTAATATTACAATAATGAAGAACGAGTGGAAGACGAGAGAGATTCCCTTGTTAAGCTTTTAGATTTTTTTTTCATTTTCAAAAGGGAAACTTTTCTTTCACTTTTTATGTGGAGAAATAATGCAAAATAACTTTGTAACAAAACTTGTGCGTTGCATGCGGATTAGTTACAGTCCAAGTGTGTTAAATAAAAGGAAAAGTAATCATATTTCTTTATCTTTCTTGTTAAAAG
>OVAQ01003117.1:193-10645 GCA_900406345.1 Erysimum cheiri | reverse complement strand
TTATGAAGGGAGGTTACAACATATATATACATACATGAGGATGTTACAATTCTAATTGGACTAGGAATATAAGGCCCATGAACCACTAATACTTAGACCTCCTCTTGTCTTCTCGTGATGGGCCGTACCGTTGGGCCGGACCTTCTAGAACATGTGTATGGACCACGGTTATGGAGTCCATCCGACCATGCGGTCTATAACAAAAAAAAATTAGTTTGATTTAATTTCGTCAATTTTAGATGTTCTGTTATTCTTCGTCAATTTGACAAAAACTAACATCGAAACTAATACATTAAAAAAAAAAATTATGAAATTTTAAGTTTTTAGAAAAAAAGAATGAATTTTAAAAAAGTTTGGGTATTAATTAAACAGTTTTTACTTTTAGAAGGTACAAGGTTGTTTTTTTTTAGTCAAGAAAAGAAAATGTGAAACTGATTTCAGCTTCGTTTCGGGAGATTTTGAATACTAAAATAAAATAAAAGGTTCAAAATATAATTTAGTGAAATGTAAAGGTTTAATCTGCAAATTTCCACAAACGAAAAAACAAAAAAGTTTCTTCAACTCTCAAAACGCGTCGTGACGATAATAGAGACGAAGAAGAAGAACAAATCCAATTGCTTTCGTCAAAGTAGATCCAAATCTTACTTCAATCTTCATCTTCTCCGACGAAGTAACCAAAAATCCGGTGAGTTTCACGGCACGCCTTATCACTTTCTTCTCTATAGTTGTATTCAGTTTCCGAGTAGTTCAATTTCTCAATCTTGCCGGCGATTTAAATTTGAAATCGATTTTGATCTTGCGTATGAATCTTGTTTAGATCTTCTTTACACATTCTTGATTTGATCTTAGTTAGACTTTGATTTAGATACAGATGCGAATTTATAGTGTTTTTGATCAATCTGTGTTGATTTTGGGTTTTTATGATTAGTAATGGCGTCAAGGAGAAATGTAAGGTATGTTCAGCTTCCAGGAGATGAAGATGATGAAGATTATGTAAATGGTGTTGGTGGTGGAAGAAGAGATTTCGATCCACGTTTCGATTATACACCGAAAGCTTTTGATAGAGTACCATGGAAGTCTATAGCATTAGCTGTTTTTCTTTTGTTTCTTGGTTGTTTGCTTCTTCTTTTATCGTTTTTCATCTTCATTGGTCATATGGAAGGAGATAGTTCTCAAGGTTATGCTCTTCTTGTTCTTGGGATTCTTACTTTTCTACCTGGTAAGTGTTTGAATTCTTTAGTCTAGTTTCTTGTTTTTGTTTTTTTTTTGGATTAGTTTTGTTGTTGGTTATGTTAATTTGTGATGTTTGATTGAAAGTTGTTGTGGAATCTGTTGTTTTATGTGGAGATTGAGTGAGTTGGATCAAGTAGATCCATAGATTGTGTACTTTGTTTGTTGAAATTATGTTCTCTTTAGGTATTTATTCCTCTGAGTTTCTTCAGTTGCTGTTCTGAGTTTTGATTCGAAAACCCGTTGTGGAATCTGTTGTTTAATGTGGAGATTGAGTGAGTTGGATCAAGTAGACACAGCTTGTGTTCTTTGTGTGTTGAAAGTATCTTCTCTTTGTTTGAGTTACTTAAATGCATGATTTTAATTTGTAAGCTCTCGTGGAATCTGTTGTTTAATGTGGAGATTGAGTGAGTTTGATCAAGTAGAGACCCAGATTTTGTTCTTTGTTTGTTGAACTTATGTTCTCTTTAGCTATTTATGCCTCTGAGTTTCTCCAGTTGCTGTTCTGAGTTTGATTCAAAAACAAGTTGTGGATCTGTTGTTTAATGTGGAGACTGAGTGAGTTGGATCAAGTAAACACAGCTTGTGTTCTTTGTCTGTTGAAAGTATCTTCTCTTTGTTTGAGTTACTTAAATGCATGATAATTGATTTGTAAGCCCTCATGGAATCTGACAATCTGTTGTTTAATGTGGAGATTGAGTGAGTTCGATCAAGTAGAAAACAGCTTGTGTTTTTTGTCTGTTGAAATTATATACTCTTTGTTTGAGGACATTTGATTTGTAAGCCCTCGTGGAATCTTTTTGTTTGATGTGTAAATTGAGTGAGTTCAATCAAGTATAGACACAGCTTGTGTTCTTTGTCTGTTGAAATTATCTTCTCTTTGTTTGTTCTCTTTACCCATGTGTATACTTATGAGTAAAACAATGATTTTTGTGTCAAGCCCTTGACACATTTCACAATTGTGGCTACAGGCTTTTACGAGACGCGGATTGCTTACTACTCATGGAGAGGAGCTGAAGGGTACCGTTTCGCAGCCATTCCCTCTTACTAAACTCAAGTAACCGGAGAAGTAAAGAATACATATGTGCATAGAAAATGTTTTCTTTTTAGAGAATTGTAATCCAAAAAGTAATAGAGTTGAGCTGTTACATGAATCTACGGTGTAGAGAGTCTCTCCTCTAGTTGAGTTCTGACAGATAAAAAGCTTTGGTTTATAAGAGATAAACATAGATTGTTATGTTTCGTTTAAACATTTTGTGAATCTTGTTGAATCTCGTTAGTTATCAAAATACATTATGTTCATTAACAAAGACATTGTGGTGATATAAGTACGATTAACTTAAGAGTTTGATTGGTTATCTCGCAATCATCCGTACGTGTATCCAAACAATTCAATTTATAAGTAATTTTCCAACTATTTTGTAACATATATCGAAAAAATCGCATCACTTTATATAAATTTTTTTAGTTTACATATTTTTAAAAATTGTTGTAAGATATTTATTTAGAAATTGACATGAAATATATATAAGTATTCAATATTTAGAATATCAACATTTATTTTTTTGATAACTGAATTTTTATGTCCACTATATTAACTTTTATTGATATAACAAAATAATATCACAATTTCTTTTTAAAAAATACGAAAGAATCTATAAGACTTAGTATTAAATATTTCTAAAACAAATAACTATTTATAAATAATAATTTATAAACCTAGAAAATTAGTTTTTTTAAACAACAAAAACAGAAATGGCCCTAATTCATTCGAGGGCTTGCAAAATTGCAATTAAATGTTTTAATCTGGGTTTTGTGGTTTCTTTGATTCTTCATTTTAGAATTTCACTTGAGATCACCATGAAGTACTTAAGGTCCTGACTCAGCTCTTCGTCATCTACGACTTGAACAATCTCACTTCCCAATAATCTTCTCATTCAGATTTTAAACCGTAAGTTTATATCTTTCAATTACAAGATTCTTCTCTTCTCTTTATCAATCAGATTCTTCTTGTTTCTGTATATTGCTTAGCTCTTTGTTTCAGCAATTTGGCTTTTTGATTCTGCGATCTGAAAATTAAGAGGCTTTGTTTTGGGTAAATTTGACTTTTTTGTTTGTAAGGTTTGTAACTTTCTTCTACTAAACACCAAATTGATTGCTAAGTTTTGGAAATTTTCTGCTTAAAAATGATAACTTCTTGAGAAATTGTGTAAGTGAGATTGACGATTTGTGTAAGTCTGTGAGTTGTGTGTCATTACTCTATATGGGTTTGGTTGTAGAGTGAAATTAAACATTACAAGTAGTGATTTTGGTGTAATGATGTCAGGTTTTGCTGCAAGGTTTTGGTTTGTTTAGAGCACCATTGTTAGATTTATAGTTTGTCTTATCTAGCTATGGTAGTGAGATATTGGATGAAATGAAAAAGATTTGAACTTGGTCTTGATTTGAGCAAGTTAATAGCTTTGATTTTCTAGTTAAAGTTCCGGTTTTTATGTTAATCCTTGGTGTTGATCAATTTCACTGAGGTTCGTTGTTTAGAGAAGCTGCTAAATTTAAGAAATTGTTTCAGAAATTTGAAGATTTTTGGTGATTGAATATTTGATAAGAAGTTAGATTGATGATTTGTGTAAGTCTGTGAGTTGTGTGTGATTAGTTTTATGGGTTTGGTTGCAGACTGAAATTAAACATTACGAGTAGTGATTTTTGGTGTAATGATGTCAGGTTTTGTTGCAAGGTTTTGGTTTGTTTAGACCACCATTGTTAGATTTACAGTTCGTCCTTATCTAGCTATGGTAGTGAGATATTAGATGAAGTTAAAAAGATTTAAACTTGGTCTTGATTTGAGTAAGTTTATATCTTCTATTCCCTTGGTATTGATCAATATTGTGCTATTAGTTTTACTGATGTTGTTTGTTTAGAAAAGCTTCTTAATGAACTTTTGTTGCGTTTGGGAACAGAAAATGGATCATTCATCAAATAGATTTGGGAATAATGGAGTGGAATCGATTTTACCGAATTACAAGCTTGGTAAGACTCTTGGAATTGGATCTTTTGGGAAGGTGAAAATAGCAGAGCATGTTGTTACTGGGCATAAGGTTGCTATCAAAATCCTTAATCGTCGTAAGATCAAGAACATGGAAATGGAAGAGAAAGGTATACATGCACTTTTAGGTTCTTGGTCGAGTGGTTTCTAGAACAAAATGACTTGCCTTTGATAATTTAAAGTCTCTGCAGATTGATCTCTATGCTTAAACGTCTTTTGCAGCCAAATCTTTGTTACTATGTATATACGTGCTTTGAAATGACTTTTTGGTTTCTTGTGACTAAACAGTCTGTTATTGGTTTTGCTGATAAATTAGATCTGTGATCCTTCTGTTCCTTTATATATTAATGTTTGTACATTTCTTCCTTACAGTGAGAAGGGAGATCAAAATTCTCAGATTGTTTATGCATCCCCATATTATTCGGCAATATGAGGTGATAGAGACCCCAAGTGATATTTATGTTGTGATGGAGTATGTCAAGTCCGGAGAGCTCTTTGATTATATTGTTGAGAAAGGCAGATTACAAGAGGATGAGGCTCGTAACTTTTTCCAGCAGGTTTGTTTTCTCTTATCAAAACCAGTTTGTTTGTAGCTTATCATGTCTTCTCTGAGTTTAAGTGTAGTTAGTGTTTGACTCATATCCGAGCAGATAATTTCTGGTGTGGAGTATTGCCACCGCAATATGGTTGTCCATAGAGACCTGAAGCCTGAGAATTTACTATTGGATTCGAGGTGCAACATTAAGATTGCAGACTTTGGGCTGAGTAATGTCATGCGGGATGGTCATTTTCTAAAGACGAGCTGTGGAAGCCCTAACTACGCTGCTCCCGAGGTATTCAGTTTAGTGAAGTTACTGAATTCTTTTTTACCTATGTCGCATTTTTCCTTTCATTGGATTATCAGTATACATTAGATTTCAATGAATCATCTATTACTACTTGTTGTAGGTTATATCAGGTAAATTATATGCTGGACCCGAAGTAGATGTATGGAGTTGCGGAGTGATATTGTATGCTCTATTGTGTGGTACTCTTCCATTTGATGATGAAAACATTCCCAACCTTTTCAAGAAAATAAAGGTACCTTACATTTATACTTTGATTCAGCTCAAAGAGTCTTCCCAGTTGGATTCATATTTGTGTGAAGTAACTAATCAAAGTGTTATTTTCTCTTTAGGGTGGGATTTACACTCTTCCAAGTCACTTATCATCTGAGGCTAGGGACCTGATCCCAAGAATGCTTATAGTTGACCCAGTGAAACGAATCACGATTCCTGAGATCCGTCAACACCGTTGGTTCCAGACTCATCTTCCTCGTTATCTTGCTGTTTCTCCACCGGATACAGTAGAGCAGGCTAAAAAGGTTGGTTTAAGCGCCATTTGGAATCAAAAGAGTCACTTGCGGTGATAGTAACAACTTCTCGTATATTTTTGCAGATCAATGAGGAGATAATTCAAGAAGTGGTTAACATGGGATTTGATAGAAACCAGGTCATGGAATCTCTTCGCAACAGAGTACAAAACGATGTATGTAATTTCTGTTCGTAATGCTTCTAATTCCCTAAACTAGTTTCCAATAGTCACTGAAATATCACTTGCTACTTGTTTCAGGCTACTGTTACTTACTACCTGTTATTGGACAACCGGTTCCGTGTGCCAAGTGGCTATCTAGAATCCGAGTTTCAGGAAACAACAGTGTGTGCTTTTCTTTTCTCCCAGTCGATAGCTTTCTAATATCTAAATCTCAAAAGGGCCACAGAATGCTTATTTCTTTTATGACAATGAGCTGGTCAAATCCGAGGTCTCCCTTTGGTGTTTTACTAACGCTTTCACCTTTTCTATTTTACTCATCTAGGACAGTGGTTCCAATCCTATGCGCACGCCTGAAGCGGCTGCTTCACCTGTAGGCCACTGGGTTCCTGCACAAGTGGATCACTACGGGTTGGGAGCAAGATCACAAGTCCCAGCTGACCGAAAATGGGCTCTTGGACTTCAGGTTTGTTCCTGATTGCTGAATCTTTAGAACCGTCTGAATGCAACACACAATTTGGGCCATTTTAGATTGTTTTCTTGTTTTGAATCTGTTACCGTTATATTTCGAACAGTCCCATGCGCATCCTCGTGAAATCATGAATGAAGTTTTGAAAGCTCTTCAAGAACTCAATGTGTGTTGGAAGAAGATTGGTCACTACAACATGAAATGCCGATGGGTTCCTGGTTTGACTGATGGTCAGAATACTATGGTCAACAATCAGCTGCACTTCAGAGATGAATCCAGCATCATTGAGGATGACTGTGCCATGACCTCACCCACCGTCATCAAATTCGAACTTCAGGTAACTAACACCAAACTCCTAGAGAAAAAACCCACAACTGGCCAGTTCGGTTTGGTAGGGATATGAACCGATCAACGGTTTTATATATTGAGAATTGAGCCGGAGAAAAGACTACGATCTGTTGTTGTTATATCCGAATAGTATATAGGTTTCTTGGTTATTTTCCCAGTAGTTCACCAAAACTAAACGGGCTAGGACAGAGACTAAACCCTTAAACTTGAACCAACTGTTTTCGAATAACAATTTTCACACTTCCAACAATTTTTCTGAAATTTTTCTACTTCTGATTTTGAAACAGCTTTACAAAGCACGCGAAGAGAAGTACTTGCTCGATATCCAGAGAGTTAACGGTCCCCAGTTTCTCTTCTTGGATCTATGCGCTGCCTTTCTTACAGAGCTCCGAGTGATCTGAAGCTTTTAACCATTTGTTCAGACATTTATTTGTCTTCAATGTTTCGCGGTTTGTAATGGTAGAGAGAACATCATATGATATGTGGGTGCAGTGTTTACTTTACCGGGTTACTTTTATATACCTGGATTCTAAGTTAAACTCTACTGTAATAGTAACTATCATTTCTTCTTTTTGATGGTTTTTTAAGGTTTGATCATGTGTACATAAACTTAGCTGTCTCCATGATACACTGAAGATTCTTAAATCTTGGCTTCAAACTCAAATCTATCTCTTTTATCCCTAACAGTTGCTGCAACAGATTCTGAGACAATGTACTTAAAGAACGAGCAATGTTATGAAAAAGAAACTCATTTTTACAACTCTATATCTCCTCTGATGCCAAATCTGTACAATGTTTTATATCAGGTACATTATACATGTCATACTTCACTTAACTTGAAACACTGTATCCAATGTCCATTAAAAGTTCATAGGATAATATTCGGCCCAACTACACTCATAATCGACAATACAAGATGTCAAACAAAATATTAATCCACCCCAATGGAGAGCTATTTTGTGTGGACACCGCTTCTTGCAATAAAAGCAAATAGGTCGAGACATATGATGATTGTTGGACAAACATCTATATGCATATCACCGTGGCGCAATAATATATCGGGCTTCAAGGATAAGTCCACCCCAAATATACATTCAACGTGCAAGGTGACGCAACAGTATTCATCACACATATAAAACCTCTCCTTTGGATTTATTTTTCCCTCGCAAACTTCATACCAATACGTTGTGGTACTTGTCTCATCCCCATAAGAAAGAGTGAGCATATGCTTATCATGCTTATACCTCACCTTATGTGGTAATGTAGCACAGTTGAAACACAAAGCAAAGTAGTCACACTCAATGCAATTGAATGTTTCATTTGTGGAACCTTTGACTGGCTCTTTGCAAATAGAACAACTTTTTCGCTTTGCTCCCGGGTTGGTTGTTAGGAATAGAGGATGCATATGACTTGGATGGACTAATGGCTCAGAAATTGTGGCGCACTTCACGTGTAGCATAAAACGACATCTTTCTTTACTGCACTCATAGAAGAAACCAGCTTTGCAAAACGATGCACAGGCTGAACATTCATCCCTACGATAGTCCATAACACCGTCATATCCGCCCACTAAAGTGAGAAGATGTGGATGTATCGGGTGATGTATTTTGCGAGAAAGTTTTGCACATTCTTGGTGGAGAATGAAATCACATTGCATACATGAGTAGAAGTTACCAGTATAGATTGAAATGATGCATGCTTGACACACCTTATTCTCGTTGTAATCTCTGCATGTGTTATCATCAAGTCTCAAATGATGATGTTGATGAGTGAAATGATGTATAACTCCATCGCTTATCGTCACAAACGGCTCAAGTTATTCTTCTTCAACTTCTTCTGGCTCTCCCTCAAGTTCTACACCATCCCACACATTGCTCTGTGTGGCACATTTTGAATGAGCCACATACCAACAACCATCCTTGGTACAAGAATAGCTACCATAATCATTGTTGGTCTTTCTACGACAAACACCGCAAAACCAATTTCCTTGGACAAAAGAAGGGGTAAAAGAAATACGATGGTGATGGCGAGATATTCTTATGACACGTGGTAAGCTGAAACACCTTTGATGGACCACAAAGTCACAAGGGGGACATATATACAGAGGACAACTTGAATGTGTCAAGGCACAAATGCTGCAAGGTAAGGAAGCTTGACTTGGAAACAAAGCAAGTGTATGTCCATGCCACTTTGGATAGTCTATAGACAACACTGGAGCTTTATTTGCACAGGAAAACTCAATAGCATAATCGCAAGCCGAGCAACAATATAACATACCTCCAAGATTTTTCTCACAACTATAGCATTCCCTGGTTCCAATGTTCCCGCTAGAAAACACAAGTTGAAGTAAATGTTTTGGATGAAGAGGGTGTTTGATCTCAGGTGGAGCGTTGTTATATTCTTTATGGTTCTCACCATTGCAACCTTCACAAAGAAAATGCGTATAGCCTTCTTCTCCTCGTAGTCTAAATTTATACCAATTTAAAGGGAGACACTTCCACTTGTTATTCGCGCGCCGCGAGACTTCTTCAATCACGTGAATTTTTCCTTCTTTGAAAGTTACTTGTGCTTGGCGGCAGACGGAAGTAAGCTTCTTCAACTTTGAATTCTTAGAAATGACAAGGGAGAATATTTGATGAATGAGTGATATAAGCTTCGGCTCGGGCTTGAGATTCATTGTATCAGCAACAAGACGCATGAGCTTTGAATGTATACTTAATTTTTTAAAATGGAGCTCCAGCCTCGGATGGAGACTCGATGTTTCATCCAAGACGTCCATGAACTCACGATACAAGTATGGATCCAACTCCAAATCCGAATATACAGAGTTCATGAGAGATATACACTTTTGAGAAATAAGTGATATGAGCTTCCGTAGCGGCTTCTGCTGAGAGTTCAAATCCATAGAGTTGAAGATGGAGATTGTCTCAGTAATGAGTGAAATCAACTCGGACTCTTGCTTCAGTTGCGAATCCAAATCCATTGAGCTAACCAAAGAGATTATTTCAATACAACATGATATGAACTTCCATATGGACTCCGGGTCCCAATCCTCACAGAGACTATAGAGTTGACAAATGAGTGATATGAGCTTTGATTCTGGCGCCGAATCCGAATCCATAGAGTTGCGAGAGAGATTATTTGAGTAATATGAGAGGTTTTGAGATATGAAAGATTTTGATTTAACAACCACTACAAAAAAAAGTATACATTGATAGCACTTGTTAATAGCACGATTTTCGAAATTACTATGTAAGTTGAGCTTGTAATTTGGTTACAATCTAATAGCATTTGATAAACGCTATGATAGAGTTTCAATAAGCGGGAAACAAAAATCACTTATTCCGCCAAACACTCAGCCAAATTTGTTTGGATTTTCTNCCTTTATTGGACTCTCTCTCCTTCACTTCACCCCTTTGTATAGAACCCTAAAATCTCTACACGATTCTCCAATCCAGCAATTAAACACGCCGTCTCTGCCCTCTGAAGTACCGCCGGACTTAATTTCGACCAGATTTGAGCTTCAATCGAAGGTGGTTTTTGTAACGCCCGTGTCCCAATTTTTGGGAGGGGGTGTCGATCGACACCACGAGGGTGTGTCGATCGACACTAGTTAATTGTGCAATTAGGGTTTTCGGGTTAAATTGTACGGTTTGGTTCGGTGTGTCGATCGACACCACTAGGGTGTGTCGATCAACACGAGCAATTTCGACACGATCAGTTTGGGCTTTCGGGCTATTGGGCTTTTAATTGCGCGGATTGTTGAGTTTTAGGGAAAGGAAACCCTAGAAGATGCCTATAAAAGAAGGAAACTCGAAATTAGAGCTTTGGT
>OVAQ01003115.1:0-10656 GCA_900406345.1 Erysimum cheiri | reverse complement strand
CTACTAAACTACTAACGTGTATATTATAATATCGACCATAAGATAATAGCTTTATTAATTTCTTATCTGTAAACTATTACCATTAGAAAAAGAAAAGCTTATGAAAGCGATTAAATTTGCAGCATAATCACCACCGCCAAATTTTAGATGAAACCTTATAAAAGTTACGTATCTTCTAGTTGAAATTAAAAAATTAAATTCAAATCTTAATTAAAGCAGTGATAAATCTTAACAAATGTTTATCCATATCTCGAACGGGCTTGGTCGGAATATTAATTAATACAATACATATCTAGATATATGTATGTCGAGGTATGTATTATGCATACGCAATAGAAATCGAACACTTGTTACTTTACAAGTATGGGCAAAAACAGGAGGTCGTTTTTAGACGTCCCAAAAATATTATTGACTTGATTACCCATTGTACATCTATTAATATATCCATTTTCAATATGTGAGTCACTATTCTAATAAAATCAATATATAAACATGTTTATTGATTTCATATTCTCATAATCTAGTTTGAGTGTGTTGTCTTTGTTTTAACTTGTCGTGAAAAACATTTTCTAATAGATTAGTAGTTAGTATATAATTATCTTGCACTAAATACACTTAAATGGAATTTAAAACCTACAAAAAGATGAAAAAGTAAAGGAATATTTTTCCAATAAGCATTATCAGTTTAAAATAATTCTGAAGGAGCCATCAAATTTTCAGAATCTAAAGTATTTTTCGAACATTAATAATGGTTAATGGCTTAATGCACCTTAGCTTTGTTATAGTACGGACAATCACAAAAGAAATTGTGGTTATTTTGTCTAGGTGTAGCATCAAGACTAATTTTCATTTAATTACTATAGCTTTTACTAGTTTTTTATAACCGACTCTTTTGGCGATGGCTCTAAAGGTATATATAATAGTTAAATGGTTTTTCTCAGTAATACTTAAATCGTAAAGCATGCATGCGCAACTTAGGTGCATCATAAAAATACTAAAAAGTTGAGAAATAAGAGGAAAAGAAGACGAGAAACAGCTGCATCTGATTAAATCTATCCACCGTGTTCCACATCATTAATCTAAAACATTAACCAAACCCATTATACTTTCCTTAGTCAATTAAAAATATATCATCTTGGCCAAAATAATCATTTCATGCGACGGTTTTAATTGGTTGGGTTGCTTTCTGAAATTATTTCAAAAACCAAAAACGAAATTAACTCGGTTGCGTTTTTCGCCTAAATATAATTAATAAAATAAATTATTTTACAGTTGAATAGTAACAAAAAAATAAATCATATGTATCTATGTTATTAACATTTTTTATTGAATACAATTATTTGACTACACGTGTACATGTATATGGAGGTAGTAAATTCTGAAATTTAATCAAGACTTCGTTAAAAACTAAAACCGAGTGATTAATAAATAAAATAAAAAAGTCCATACAATCACGGAGACAACCTTAAGCACATTTTTTTGTTTCCAAAAAAGATAATCCACTGAGAACTTACGTTTAAGTATTTATTTTGTTAGAGGACATTTTACTCTCTTTTTTTTTTTTCTTTAATTCTGAGTGTTCGTATCATGTTCCATCCTTTATCAAATATCTCACAATGAGATTGGAATAAGTTTATAACATGTGAATGCTAAATAATAAGATGAATCTATACATTTAGAGTAGAACCACATGCATCGCACTCCTTATGCAGCTTTATTAAGAAAAATGGAAAGTTTTTTTGTCAATGATTATAATTGTACTTTCAATTATTTTCTTATACTCTTGAATATCTTCCATCATTACAACCTACCAACAAGCTTTTGTTTTCCTATGACCAATTTAACAAGTCCTTAATTAGTCAATAATAGCCCTCTTTTAATCATTACATTTAGTCTCGACCCCTAGATTCCCCTAGAAAGTTTGGATGCGAAGTGTTAGATTCATATAAGCAAACAATATTATTAAATGTTTTACACTTCCACACATTTTTTTTTTTTTTAATTGCATCATCAGATTAAATATATATTTATTGTTATATTATAACTTTATAACCCAGTGCTGACAAACTCAGAAATGTTATGCAAATTTTGGGGTATACGTCTTTTGCAAAACAATCTTCTTTTCTCAAATATCTAATACTAGTATTATATAAGCAAGAAAATATGTCATATGAAATTTATTTTCGCTAACGATAAAACGATGTTTCTCTAAATTGTTTATGGTAATATTATATCACTTTCCGATTTAATTTTGTAATCTGGAAAATATTTCTATTAAACGATTCAAGAAGTAATGTGTTATTCAAGTATATTCTATAATGGCTACATGCATAACACGAGTGATGAGTTTATGCCGAGTAGTCCGAACTTTTAAGTCTTACTCTTATCCAGTTTATCATCCTAGGATAGTATCTGAGATTAAAACTCATCATCCTACAAAAAATGATCACGCTTAATTTTTTTTTTTTTTTAACAACTATCACGCTTAATATTTAGTATTTTATTGAAATAATTCTACTAAGGCTATAAAGTTTATTCAGGAACCATGTGAATGAATTATGTTTGCTTTCTTGTGCAAACCTTTTTGGTAATTTCGGCGCACGTTCATACACTTCGTAATCAAATTGTAGTTTGATATATTTGTATATTACAATATTCTTTACATCAAAATAATTAGTATCCTTTTTCTACAATATGATTAAATTCCTAACCCACTTTCTTGTAAATGTATTTTATATATTAAGATTTTGAAGAATCCATCAAATATCTCAAAAAAAAATTATATTTTGAAGTTTGACTATCAGTATGGATTTCCACATGCGTAAAAAAATAAAAATAAAAATCATGGAAGGGAGGTTTCTAGTCCAAAATAAATTAATACTCCACCTGATAACACCTCTCCCTCTCCTTCTCCCATCCCTCTTATTTGATTACCATTCACATCCATGTAATAAAAATCATCATTTCAATAATCTTACATTTTAGATGAAGATGACACATAATATAAATTTTTGTCATACACTGATTTTGAGTAATTTGACCACTAATCTACTTATGTTTAAAATAAATTTCGACGGAATTTTGTTTTTTCGTATTGATGTGTAAGAAATTTTTGGAATTAATGAAAATAAAAAAAAAATGTTTTTTTTTTGGTAAAAGAGATTGAAAGAATGTTGACTAACGCAATGCACAAAATCTAACTCAACATTGCCAATAGATAATGGTTTTCAAATATCAGCCAATTAATCGGTCGATTCTCTTGTTTCTTATGTTGTGTGTTTGACGATTCGTTCCCCAAAATCAAATGGGAAGAAGAGCAAATAATTTACTTAATCTTCACGCTTTCCATTTATTACACTGTCTTTTTGGACTGCCATTTTACTATTTCAATGCCTCTTTCACCACTCTTTCTCTTATCCATTCAAACTATTCAATTTTTACATTTTCCAAGTTTCACGTTATAAAAAAAAAACTGTATTTAGGCTTCCTAGATCAATCATACGAGCTTGAGATAACTAAAGTTTTAGTACTAGTATTTTAGATTTGTACTTTGATTAACTCTCATAATCGTATTTAGTCGTCTTATATTGATGGTATTCTGAAATTTTTTTTTTTTTTTTTTCTGAAATAATTCAAATTCCAGCATCCATCGTTTTTTCTTCCAAACAGCATTCATAGTCTCCGACAAGACTTTGCTGTATCCACTTTTTTTTTTGGTAAAGATAAATGTATATACCAGATCCTATAAATTTTGGCTAGTTTCAATCTTTGTATACACTGAAAGCGATATTAGGACACAAATGTTTACAGAAATTTATCACACCGTATTATAGTTTCTATAAACTTTTTTTTATTACATATAATTTTTTGAAATTGATATGAATGCCAACATTTTGGTAGTTTAGTGGTTCATTAATTAGTTATATTTTTTTAAAAATCACAGTGCAATGTAAGATTATACTCCATGATTGGTAAACCATTATGTAGATTATCAATCTAGCTCTGTTCGATCGTCTAAGTCTCTTTGGTTATTCCCCTTTTGAAAAAAAAAAGATTATTCCGGTTAATCTGCCGTCACTATTCATAATGCCTTAGAAAGTAAGAATATTACTTATAGTTTTACAGCCTAAAATATAACAAAAAAAAACAAATGTACTATGTTTTTGCGACATGTAAAGAAAACGTCATAGAGAATCTTAGAAGGTCCCACAAACCCAAACCCCAAATGAAACCCCTTCTATAAATTCCAATTCTTTCTCTCGCACAGAAGAACATTTCTCCAAAAGTTAAACATATCTCACTCTTTAGTCTCTCCACTCTTAAGAACATTTTCCGTCGTCCATCCAAAATGGAGTCTCATCCTCACAACCAGACGGACCAGACAAAGCAGGTCATCCTCGTACACGGTCCCATCATCATCGGAGCCGGCCCTTCCGGTCTTGCCACGTCAGCATGTCTGTCGAGCCGTGGAGTCCCTTCTTTGATCCTAGAGCGTTCCGATTCAATAGCATCTCTATGGAAATCTAAAACTTACGACCGACTCAAGCTCCATCTCCCAAAACACTTTTGCCGGTTACCCCTCTTGGATTTCCCTGAAAATTTCCCAAAATACCCTTCCAAAAACGAGTTCTTGGCCTACCTTGAGTCCTACGCTTCCCACTTCCGGATCGTTCCGAAGTTCAACGCGAACGTCCAAAACGCTGTTTTCGATTCATCCTCCGGTTACTGGAGAGTAAAGACTCTTGATAACACAGAGTATCTTTCGAAATGGCTTGTGGTGGCCACCGGTGAGAACGCAGATCCATACTTCCCAGAGATTCCAGGGATAAAGAAGTTTTCCGGCGGGAAAATCGTTCACGCGAGTGAGTACAAAAGCGGTGAAGAGTTCCGGCAACAAAAAATTTTGGTCGTCGGATGTGGAAATTCAGGCATGGAAATTAGTTTAGACCTCGTCCGACATAACGCCTCTCCTCATCTTGTTGTACGAAACACCGTAAGTAGTGAAACATGNGAAAAATTTTTTTTTTTTTTTTTTTTTTTTGCAAATGAATGAAATTAATGTTATAGTTATTGCACGTAGGTTCATGTGTTGCCAAGGGAGATACTTGGGCTATCAACTTTTGGAGTTGGGATGACACTTCTCAAATGCTTACCTTTAAGGCTCGTTGACAAGTTCTTGTTATTGATGGCCAATCTTTCGCTTGGAAATACCGACCGGTTAGGTCTTCGCCGACCGAAAACAGGTCCGCTTGAGCTAAAAAATATCACCGGAAAAAGTCCGGTTCTCGACATCGGAGCTATGCCTCTCATCAGATCTGGCATGATTCAGGTGAGTTTAAGTTTTCGATTATATCTCTTTCTATTTAATTTTTCTTTTATCATTTAGTGACAATTTTGCGTGGCCTGGAGCGGCCACCTTTTAGTATTTTATAGATCTGTGTAGCTCAGGATATACTTTCTAAAAGAACCGTGTTAATTAATGTGGAAACTTGAAACTACGAAAGAACTTGTTTTAAAATGTTAGTTTCTTGAAAATAGTTTTTTATTAAATGTTTTGTGTGTTCTCGTTTTCTTAATGGCGGAAAAAGTGAACTTTTGTTTGTACTACTTTCTATCTATGCTTCCGTAAACCTTTTTCTTCCCTCTTCATGATTCTATATAAACTAGCTATGTTCCAAGCTAATCACTTTTTCTGTTTTCTTTATATTCATCATTTTTTTGTAGTCAAGATCGGCTTAACAAATAAAAAATCTAAATGCATGACTTGATAAACACACGTATATATATACCTAATACTCGTGTTAATTATTATTGTGAGAAAAATGAAGATAATGGAAGGTGTAAAGGAAATCACAAAAAATGGAGCAAAGTTTATGGATGGTCAAGAAAAGGACTTTGACTCTATCATCTTTGCCACTGGTTACAAAAGCAACGTGCCTACTTGGCTTCAGGTATGCATATATGCTTCAAATCTATAATTCCCACTCATCCATATCTATATAATTAAAAACAAGAAATAACATCTGACCTTTTTATTATTAGGGAAGTGATTTTTTCACGGAAGAAGGGATGCCGAAAACGCCGTTTCCTAACGGCTGGAGAGGAGGGAAAGGATTGTACACGGTTGGGTTTACGAGGAGAGGACTCCTTGGAACGGCGTCTGACGCCGTTAAGATCGCTGGCGAAATTGGTGACCAGTGGAGAGACGAAATCAAGGGGCCCACCAGGAATATGTGCAGTTCTCATTTTGTCTTTATCTCTCAATCCTAATTTGTGTTTTTCTACTATTACATACTCCCTCCGTATTTTAATAAGTGTCGTTTTAGAATTTTTGTTTTTTTGAATTAGATGTCGTTTTCAAATTTCTATGCAAAATTTATTATTTTTTAATGTTTTATGACGTCATAAATACATTAAAAAGTAATAAATTTTGCATAAAAATTTGAAAACGACATCTAATTAAAAAAAACAAAAATTCTAAAACGACACTTATTAAAATACGGAGGGAGTATATGTTTTTTCGTTTAAATTACCACCTAATTTTGCATGTTGTAAATCGATCGAAGAAATAAACTTGTATAGATTGCCGTTAGCCAGATTAGTAGATCGACAATGTTATAGTTACTCTCTTATCAGCAACCTTCTTAAAAAATCGAACTATATATATAATCGCACTATATCTCGTATATTAAAATGTTAATGTAAGAGAGACAAATGGATATGTAAGAGTGTATTATATATATACTATAGAGATGCCGACGTAAGGAGGGAGGAAGGTGGCACTGATTTGTCACTGAAATGAGAATCGATAGAGCTGACACTCTTCTGCTATCACCGCATGGACAATCTCTTTCTACCTTAATGATCCATCGCTCTCTCTCTCTCTCACTCTCTCTTCTCTCTCCCTCTCTCTGCCGCCATGAGAGACTCATACGGACACAACCACGCGCGCACATTTCTAATAAGTGATAAGTATAATTCTCGTTTAGGGGTTTTTAAAAGAAATTTTACCCAAAATACAACTTCATTCGCTCAAGTGATCTAACCAATTGTCATTGAATTCACATCTGTATATATGGATCATTATATTAGCAGTAATGACGTTTTTCTTACATGTATAGATAATATGTACACTCGAGGCTTTNCTCGAGGCTTTTAAATATTTTTTTTTTTTTTTTTTTTTGAAAAATGACTTCGCACAAATAATTTGATAGATGAATAGTAGAACCAATTGTGGAAAATAAAACATTTTAATTAATCTGATAAAAGTTTTATTGAAATTAGATTCCCATGAGATCGGATTATAAGGTAGTTTATGACTTTGTATTGACCACACAGTGACTAATAAGACATGCTAATTTTAAGAAGATATATTATGAGTCAAATCCTTTGCCAAAAATAAATGAGAGGATGATAAAGAAAATAATACAAAAAAATCAATGCTATTTGAGGGCATTGAATTCGAGAAACGTTATGACACGCATCCATGCACACTTACGTTAACTATGCTCAGACACTTACGTCACTCTTTTGATTTTATTATTATATTCTCTTGCATTCATATGATTTTTTTTTTAATATGGTTAGGGGATTTGTCCTACTGACCATTTGCAGGCACACTGTCAATTACTCAATTTTCAGATTTGACATTTCTCTTTGCATGTTGAGTATGTCACCGCTCTCTTCTTTCGCTGCTACCTACGGTATTATACTCTAATTCTCTCCTTAACATTTTCTTTCACCTTTTTGCCCAAAAAAAAAAATTTCTTTCACCTTTGAGTTTAATCGTTTTAACTACGTTTAATTGATATTCATTATCTATCTACTCTTAACTTTTCCGTGTTTTGTTTGGCCAAACAGTACACTTTATATTACTATATATGGTCTCAAATCCTTAATTAATGCTATTAAATTCGTTATAGTTATTTGATATATCTAATTAATCATATTTTCTACACTACGTTTTGAATAGAAAAATATCAAGACTGTCTTTTTGCACGTCAAAGAGAGTTTGCTTTTGTTTAAAGAAAATTTAAGTTAGAAATACGAAATACAATTATCAGAGATTAAAGGAACAAGAACTTATTCTGTACTATATCATTGTTGTCAAAATAATTATAAGCAACTAAAGAATAGCTCTTGATAGAAGACCAATGAGTCAAGTACACTCCTTTTCACACCAAATGAATATATATTTATTACATGACCCTCATTTTTCATTAATATACATCGAATAATGACTGAATTTCTATTGGTAATTAGTGTAAGGGATATTGACAAAGAAAAGAGGGTAAAGTTTCCAATATTAATTTCTAGCATTTTTTTAGATGCATATATATATTTGTATACCTATATAATTGTGTGACGCTATAGAATTTATAGGGATATAATAGTGATGTAAGATTAAGGTATGGACCACCAGTTTGGAATTAGAATCGAGATAAATACTCATGATCCGATGAACCGTACCTTCCCTATTGCACTCTTAAATTGGCATGCACTTGTACTAATCAGTCCGCTGCATATATATGTATGTATTATGTATAGATGCATGGGGATTTGCCATGCAAAGAAACAAATGCACTTCTCTTACTCACGTATCATATGTAGCCATATATGTGAAACTTGAGAAAACGTGCGAGTCAAAATTTGAATTTTGTATTTATATGTACATATGATGACAAAAGCAAAAAGCTTTCATCAGAATAGACTTGTCGTGTCCTCTGCCATTGTGCATGCCCCGTCCAAATGTACTCTTAGATTGTTTTTTGGTATGCCCATTTTTTCTTAGTATCTTCCACCATACCCATTCTAATGGCCAACAATATTCTAATTTCATTTTGGAGGTTTGATATGATATTTTACCATCCACCTATTTTTTTAGAGTGAGTATTGCTATTGAATATAGTATATTCACCGAATGTTTAATTAATAGATTTAAAACATAATATCATTTCGATTGATCAAATAAAAGTTAGATAATTTTAAGTTTGAAAACAATTGATCATTGATCTAAAACTAAAAAGCAACTCCTATACTATTAGTCCACTAATATGTAATTAGTTTTAGGTAGTTCTAGTATAATCATAAGTAACTCAACATCCGCTGCTAGTATAAAAAGATTATATACAAAGTTTCATCTTTCTTTGTAACTAGATATTAATCCTTCTATAGTTTTTTTTTAATTGAACTAGCTAGTAAAACTCAAGCTTGCTTGAAACTCAAACTCACGCTCGTCTTGATGCTTTTTACTTCCCAGATGACATAGCATGTACTAGTGGCTTCACGGGGTGGCTACAAGCCTACAAGGTTTCATCTTCTTATCTTAGGGTTTTTAGAGTTTTAGGGATGGTTTGAAAATTGGGACAAAGTTTAATGAAAATGTAGCTCATTTGAATCACTGGTTAATGGTGGTTCAATAAAAACGGTGGTTCTAATCAAGAAAAAAAAAAATGGTTCCTCCTATAATATTTACCTTAAAGATATGTAAAATTGTACTAAAAGATTTGTTAAACAACAATTCTGATTTCTGAGTTTGAAAAAAAAACAATAAATTTGGTGGTCGTAGAAATATGACCATCATCATAAAAGAAATGAAGTGGCTAGAAAGAAACTAAAACAATTAGTGGTCTTAATCTTTTGCCTAACACTCTAATGTATTAATTATCTCAATTCCTAAAACATTATTCAATTAGTTCTGCCATTTTGTCTCCTTCGAAATTCCGTGAAATCCCATATCTAAAATTGGGCTTAATTGTCTTCATGGCCCAATTACCTTTCTTATTCAGTTGTTTGCGAGTCTTTGCGCTGACTTTTTCTTCTTCGTCCTCGTCTGAGCTTCGCGATCTTGTTATTAGCGCAAATTCTTCCTCGTTTGTCACAGGATCAAATTTGGATGAGAATTTAAAATCAAAAAGAAACAGAAAGATGATGAGAATTTAAACATATACGTTTCATTTCCATTTATGTTCACCAAAAAAAATCAACATATGTGAATAGTATTATGGATAGTGGTGTGAGGTCCAAGCATATTCTTTGAATTGTCTCGGTCGTTTTGGTGTTGTCAGCAACATTACATCCAAGCATATAATATTAATATGAATGGTATTCTCAGTCTCGGTTATCAAACAGTTTCTTATTTCTACTTGACCAGATAGACCAAAGGAGCCATGATGCAGTAACTACGCTGCTTGCGGTTGGCTGTGGCGCCTTGGGGAGTGAATTACATAACGCAATCCCTGTTCTCATGTCTGTTATGGCATCCACATTGAGAGAAGCTTGGAGGAGCCTTTTGCCAGACTTTTCGTGCAAATGGACAATGAAAAAGAAGGTGCAGTTCGGATTCTTCAGCCCCACATCGTAAGCAGCTAGCAGTGGAAGTTACCTTCCTTCTAAGGAGATTAGTTCCTACTGGTAGTGTACCCCTTGCTACTCTCCAGAGAAACATATGGATTTTTGGGGAGCATTTAATATTCCATATGTTTTGATAACCGAGACATATCGGAAGAGGAAACTATTCAAGTGGCAACTGCAGCAGAGGATGAATGGAAGAAGGCACAAGTAACTGATTCCACTTCGGAGCCACCTCCACAGAAAGTAACATTGAGAAACATCAAACGAGAAGAAGAGGCACACAGAAACATCACACCAGCGACT
>OVAQ01003114.1:0-10172 GCA_900406345.1 Erysimum cheiri | reverse complement strand
TTCTCCCGCACCGTAAAACGCAGTCACCATTCGGACCCTTAGTTTGGAATTTATGCGGTTTTCCTGTGTTTGTATCGTTAGTTACATAGGAGTAATAATTTATTTTATACGGTTTTCTTGTCTTCTGACTTTAACGATATGGAAAAGAGTAAATGCCCCTTTCGTATTTGACGCCGTTTGATTCTTTTGACTTTTTGAAGATTAGAAAACGAGAATTGTGTTGACGTCAAGTAAAACATGTTAGGTGAAGGCTCATCATAAGTATCTAACACCCACCTAAATTTCATCTAATTACACGAGTAAAAAATGATAATAACAAACTTAAGTTTCACTTTAACAAGTCAATTAAGGAACGAACAGATAATTAAATAAACTTGAATATTTGATCATAAAATTAAACTTTTTTTTGTCTTTAACCAAACTAAACCGATCCAAAGTAAACCGAACTGAAACCAGGAAACGCATTTACAAGCTAACCGTCAAGTAAACTAAACTAACCGAGACAGAAGTCTAGTTGATAAGGCTACATAAACATCGGTTAAGGATATGTGCCGTAAGCAGTAAAATACCGGTTAATGTATCTTAGAGGGAACAGAAAAAAAAANAAAAAAAAACCGGTTAAGGAGTAAACTCTAAAAGTCTAAAACTAAGGAATGATTAAAGAGTTCAGAGAGACATGAGAGCAATCACGTCTTCAACGTTAAACTCTCTTTGGTCTTTCCTTTGCCTTCTTTTAAAAGCTTCGTTCGCTAGATTCTTCTTCTTCTGCTGAAGCTCAAGGACCCTCTCTTCAATACTGTTCTTCGCAATCATCCTGATCATCTTAACCTCTTGTTTCTGGCCAATCCTATGAATCCTGTCCATGGCCTGTTCTTCAACTGCAGGGTTCCACCACGGCTCAAACAAGTAAACCCTTGAGGCTGCAGTTAGGCTTATGCCAGCACCAGCGGCCTTGAGGCTAGCAAGCAACACCACAGGTCCGGTTAACTCCGAATTCCCAAAATCTCCAATGACTTGTGTCCGTTTCTTCACAGTCATTGCCCCATCCAAGCGTAAGATGGTGAAACCCGCAGCTTTCAGCGGGGTTTCTAGTAGAAGCAGCATCTTCCTGAACTGAGAGAACACAACAGACTTTGTGTTGGGGTTTTCTTGTCTCGATGCCATGAGCAGCGATAGTAAAGCTGAGGCCTTTGAGGATTTGGTTGAAGATTTGGTGTCTTCTCCATCGGTACTGGAAGTATCCGGAGGAGGAGGCGGAGCATTGTAGAGATCAGATTGGGTAAGAGAGCCACGACAAAGAGGGCACAATGGTTTACTTCTTTGAAGAGTTTGAAGAATACAACCCCTGCAAAAGATGTGAGCACATCGAGTGATGATGATGTCTTTTGGTGGCGAAATGCAAATTGGACAGTCAAAATCGTCGCCATCTTGCAATACTGCAACCAGCTTTTGCAGTAGCTCCGGCTTATCAGTCACATCTGTTTCAAAAGGGCACAAAAATTTAAGATTTGCAACCAAAAGTAAGAATATGTAACTGTTTTGTTTTTACCTTCGACAGATGTAGAAGTGGTAAAAGATCTTAAANTGTCGTCACAAAGCTGTCTAAGTCGTAAAATTATACTCAAAACTGTCGAGTATTTGCGCAACAAGCTTTCACTATTCATAAGATTCCGCACAAAACCTTTGGCTTCTCTTTCCATGTGATCATATAACTGCCGTTCTTCCGGAAAAAGTTCAACATAACAAGTTTCAACAGTCTTCAGTGGCAAACCAATCAAACTCTTTTCTTTTGTTCTCCTCAACGAAATTGTCGCCATTAAAACCTGAATAAGCGTGTAATTACATAACTTTTCACCAAAGAGCAAAACATAAAAAAGGCATATGTGTGAGTA
This sequence comes from Erysimum cheiri, assembly GCA_900406345.1. Taxonomy (NCBI): domain Eukaryota; kingdom Viridiplantae; phylum Streptophyta; class Magnoliopsida; order Brassicales; family Brassicaceae; genus Erysimum; species Erysimum cheiri. The sequence goes on along the minus strand of OVAQ01003114.1, from coordinate 8,280 downwards.
ACGGATTTTTTTTTACCTGCAGACGTGAAAGTCCCTTTTTGTTCCCTTGAGCAAGCGGGCGTTGTATCAAGCTTTGCCAATAGCTCTTAATTGAAAATGGCTCAAACCGGAGAAATGCCATCAGAGAGAACAGATCAAATGAACCATTCTGAATAGGAGTTCCTGTGACAGCCCATCTGCGGGAAGCCTTCAAATTACTAACTGCTCGGCTCTGTTGAGCATTTGCATTCTTAATGGTGTGTGCTTCATCAAGAATTATTCTCAGCCACTCCATCTTCTTGACAGGAGAATCTTCCCACGATTCCTCAACAGCTAAAGTGCTGTAAGTAGTCAGCACTATATCATACTTCATCAGCTCATTAACATCGTCTGTCCTTTCTCCACCATGATACATATACACCTTCAAGCTTCCCGGTACAGTATGCTCCTCTAACTGTGTAATCCATGCTGAAAACACAGAAGGTGGACAAACGATCAACGTTGTCTTTTGAGACACATTCATGCTAACAACATCATCAGATTTAAGCTTCTTTCGAGTTCCACTTTCACTGCTTTTGCCTCTTCCCCTCTTTTTGCCCTTCTTTTCAGTCTTGTTTGCTTCTACATCCACGGGTTCTTCCGTTGGCGTACTGGTGGATGCATTGCCATATCTATCAAAAGCTATCAGGGAAAGCAATGTAAGGGTCTTACCCAATCCCATATCATCAGCAAACACCCCTCCACGCAAAGGATCAGGTCGCTTATCCGAGCGGTAATTCGTCAAAACATTCAAGAATTCCCCATCTTTCTCCTCCCAAAACGGAGGCAATTCCCCAGATTTCTCCCTGTGAAGTAACCAGCCCAATCCTTCCTTTTGATGAGCAAAAAGTTCTGACTTGATCACTTCCCTCGGAGGCTCAGCCGCAACTAATTTCTCCTTTAGCTTCACATTCTTATCAACCAGTTTGAAAATCTTGTCAACACTCTTCTTATCTCCATTACCCATCTGTTCCTTAACCACAACAGCCTCTGATAACCCAAACGATGTATCTGAATCCGAAATCAGTACCAACCCAGCTCTCGAAATTGTTGATTTCACAGTAGAGGACGCTTCTAACTTTGCAAAAACGTGAATTTGACAGGGAATTTTATACCTGTTGGAGTTAGAGCGAGTATTTGGTACANGTTCCTTAACCACAACAGCCTCTGATAACCCAAACGATGTATCTGAATCCGAAATCAGCACCAACCCAGCTCTCGAAATCGTTGATTTGACAGTAGAGGACGCTTCTAACTTTGCAAAAACGTGAATTTGACAGGGAATTTTATACCTGTTGGAGTTAGAGCGAGTATTTGGTACAATGCCTTCGACGACGATCATGTGAGAGTCAATCAACGGCGAGAGAACGGCTGCTACCGTACGCTCGATGTGACCCACTTGAACGGATCGAGTGTTGAGTACTCTGATTGCGTTCTCGTCGTACCGGTTTAAGGGTTCTCGAACCAGACCCACCATCTCGCGACCATTGATTCGGCCGGAATAGTACTGTAACCCTACTATGTTGGCGATAACGAAACCTAGCAAATAAGACTCCGAATTACAGTCCTGAGATTGCTGCGATGGCTCCACGGGAGATTGAGATTCTTCTTCGTTCTCCATTGGAGAGGAAGACAAGTGTTGAAGAAACTGATTCTGGAACAGAGATGGAGGGGCGAAACTGAGAGAAGGAAAAGGAACGGTCCAAGGTTTCAAAAATCACACCGGTTGTGGTTTCTTTCGCCGCTTAAAGAATGATTCCATTTAAGAGAAGCAGATCAATTTTATGGGTCAATAATAGGGTTTCAAGCCCATTTTAATTGAGTTATGGACTTATCTGAAGGCCCATTAGAGTTAAGATTACAGTATGTTTATGTATTCATAATGATATTAATAAGATTAAAGAGTTTTTATTAAGATTAAGTTCATAATAATAACTTAAAGAGTTTTTATTAAGATTAAGTTCATAATAATAACTTAAAGAGTTTTTATTTTTTTATGAATTCAGATGCAGCTAACAACGGATTTTAAGTGCACAAGTACGGGTTTGACACAAGCCGATACTATGCTAGAAAACATAGGTGGTGAATCAAAACTAAATCGAAAATTAAAGATAATACTTAAAAGACAAATATTACAATTTCACAGTTTGAGTGAGAGAGAAAGGGAAGGATCATCATCTTCTTTCTTAGCAGCCATGTCTTTCGTTGCATCGTTCGGTTCTTCAAGTTGCGGTTGGACTTGGGAACTACTTCCAACACCAAGGCAAAGGTCCAAACACACTGGTGATGAAGCATACAATAATGTTTGAGGTTGAGGTTGGAATGGGATCCCAGTAAAAGTCAAACCATGGCTCATTCCTTGACTTCCATCACTTTGTAATCTTGCAAAGTCAGAGCTTGATGATCCCGTATATTGGTTGTAGACCATAGTTAGATTGTCTGGTGTATCAACTTTATAACGAGGTTGTTCAAATCCCGGTGGAAGTGCGTACTCGTTAGGAAATGAATGGGGCCGCAAATACGCGTATGAGTAGGGATCTGGATCCGGCTGGTTCAACTGCGCCAAATATGTTTGTTTTTGTATTTTGCTGATCTCTCTCTCCTTCCTATGAGCATTTTGATGACCACCTAATGCTTGTGTTTTAGCGAACATCTTAGGACAATACTTGCATTTGTACTTTGGATTCTCTATGGACTCGGTCGCAGAGCCATCATCGCTAATATCACTAGCGTAATTCAAGTCAGACGACAGCATTTTGTTATCGATCGGATCCATCGAGCTATTGCAGATTCAACTTTTAGTGATTTGGATATGTGATTGTACCCGGATAGGTATTTAAAGATTTGATACCTTGTATGAAATTTTCATAGTAAGGAAAGTTATATGTTTTACTGTTCTAATGTTTGAATAAGATAAATGCATATTGATGGAAATGGCAAGGGACTTACTTATAGAGAAAAATAATGAAGAACAAAGACTAACTGGAGTACTTACTTAACAATCAAGTTTATCATTTCGACAGCTCTCACATAAGGTTAACACTTTTAATTACTAGATATGTTTGAGACATGTCACATTTTCCGATTTCCGTTGTATATTTGGTAAATTTGTTTCTCAATAATACTTGTTGCCTATATTTAGTCAAAATTAGTTCCAATCATAACTTACTTCCAAAGTAAGTTGATAGAATTTGGTTAATAGCTCTTGCCCCTATTAAATTTTTAGATATGGTTCAAAACAAAATTATGTATGAGTTCAAAGATTTAATCAGTGGCTTTTTATGTAGTCAACCTTAGAAAACATGATGTAGATATTAAATTAGTGTCATTATGTAGTCAACTTTAACTACAATATGTTCAACTTTTAAATAAGAAATTTACCTTTTAGTTTTCTAGTGGTTTACATTGCTTGCATTTTTATATATTTTCATATACATCACTTTGGAGGTAACAAAATTATATTATTAACTTTCATATTCTATTAACATAATGAACATATTTATTAAAAGTAAGTAAATAAACTAAATTTGACTACCTTTTAAGAGTACAGAAACTGATTGAAGTATTTTACAATCAAACCTATATGGCTGATTCTCGCATCAAAAGTTAACTTAATCATTTTAGTACGACATATAGTACACTTGCTTATCACACATGGCTTCCTAATGATTATTACATAGTCAAAATTAGTTGCAAACGTTCGAAGTAAATTAAAACAAACTGGGTGATCGTTTATTTCTACACTATTAATGACAGATTTTGGCTTAAACTTAGTGAATATAAATAATGGGCCTTAAGATGAGTCCATACTCAACTAAATGGGCGTAAAAGTTTATTTATTGGCCCATGAGATATCTTTTGTTTGTTTTGCTTCGCTTAAACGGAAGCAGTCTTTAACCGGCGAAAGAAACCATCCCCGACTGTTAGGTATATCTAAAGAAGAATCTCATCGGTGTTTAGATCGGAAACTTGGGAATCCGAGAAGCTCACTGAGAACAATGGATTTTATACGATCATCGGCTTTGATGGTGTTACTTTGCGTGTCGTTGGTTCTCGATTCTAGATGTGGCGCATGGGGCCAGTTTGTGATCTACAGTGAAGAAATAGGAACGTCCAACAACAACGTCGAAAGGATGAAGCTTGGTGGAGTTAGCGATTCAACGAATGATCGGAACGGTGAGGAAGTGATCGATGATATTGCACTCTTTGCTGTTCAAGAGCACAACAAACGACAGGTTTGGTCTCCTCCAACCTAATCTTTATATTCTCTGGAATTAGGGTTTAGGATTGTTATGTGTTACAGTAAGATTATATTCTCCGTAGCTGTCTCCTGTTAGATGATGTTTTCTCTTTGAATCGAGTGACCACTGAATCGATCGCTAATTCAGGGTTTCATTCATTTTAAGATGAGAATCAAAAATTTGGACTATAAATTTATATATTTTTTTAGCGCAAGTTCAAGTAATTCTTGTGTCTGCTTGATCTTGAAGAGTAAAGTTAAGGATCTTGTGTTTTGATATTTCTTAATTGCGTAGGATGCTGTTCTTGAGCTTGCTAGAGTATTAAAGGCAACAGAGCAGGTGGTTGCTGGCAAGCTCTACCATCTAACTCTTGAAGTTATTGAAGCTGGTGAGAAGAAGATTTATGAAGCTAAAGTTTGGGTGAAGCCATGGATGAACTTTAAGCAGCTTAAGGAGTTCAAGAATGTTATATCTGACCATGGCTTGAAGCCAGGTAATATGATAACTGTGATCTGCTTGTCATTCTTTTGATCAGCTAGTAATAGTCACCCATGATATTTCATTGTGAAAGCCAGTGAACCGTGTAGTTTAGTCTTTATGTGTTGGTGGGGTTGCATAAAAAACTGTTTCCTTTTTGATCTTGATCATAGCGATTTTTTACGGTTTCTTGATGATATCGTTGCTTTGCTTGAGGCAGATGACAATGGGTTTGACTGGAGATCGTTATCAACAAATAACCCCGAAGTCCAAGAGGCAGCAAAACACGCCATGAAATTGATCCAGCAGAAATCAAACTCGCTGTTTCCATATAAACTAGTAGATATAATCCTAGCCAGGGCAAAGGTTGAGTTGTTTCTTATTGTCACCATCAGTTTCTTAATCAACAAACCCCCTTAGCATCTAATAAAGTAAAGGAATGATTTTCTTTACATGCAGGTGATTGAAGACCGTGTGAAATTCGAACTGCTGCTGAAGCTAGAGAGGGGCAACAAACTGGAGAAGTTCATGGTTGAAGTGATGAAATAGCAAAACGGCAAGTATCAGTAGAAGTTGTGGATGGATAGCTTCTGTGTTGTGTGCCATATGTGTGAATGGAGCTTTTATAGTAGAATATACTAAAAACCGCTGTAAATATAATGAAAATAAGACATGGTTGCTTGTTTGGTTTCTTGTAAAAATACATGACTTAGATATGTAAAAATTTTAAGTCCACTATACATTCGAGGAAAAAAAATATGATATTACTAACTATTACTACTACTATGTGTTGTGTTTGAAGTTGAAGTTTGAAAATTAGAGTCAACCGACCACACCAAATCATGAGAATATGGAAAGTTGTTTCCTTTAGTTTTTGGCCCTTAAAGACCACAACTTTGGGAAATTTCAAATTGGGAAACGGTTTGGGTTTAAAAACAAATTCGACAAGGAAAAAGAAAAAATAATGAAAGGCTGCAACTTTATAATATTCTCCCCACTAGTTTTATGAGAGAGAGAGGTCGATAAGGTCTTTTCCGCTCCATCACCCTCTTCGATTTGGAATTGGATTTCGTCATCTCATCTAATTTGCTTCTCAATCTCTATAATTCTCCTCTGGAAATTTCAATCTTTTCTGTCTCCTTGTTGTTGTTCTTGGTCATCGCTTTGGTGCTTTTCCCGAAGATCGAGAAGAGGAATTTTGAGAGAGAAACCAACTTTCCATGGCTGCTATGAGCGAGAAGGAAGCTATGGTGGATCCTTTTTTGGTCGAGGCTCTTCAGAACCCTCGTCATCGTCTCACCAGTAAGTCAATTTCTTACAAGCTCTTCAATTTCAACTTTATTTGATCTTTTGTTTGATTTGATCTGATTATGCTTATGTCTTTAGCTTTAGTCGTCTATTGACTCTTAGAATTCTAGGTTTCTCAAATTCGAGGTCTTGGTTAGGGTTTTGGTCGATTTCTATAGGAATTAGGGTTTGGATTTCGTACTTGACGATTAGATTCATTGATATTGCTTCATGAATATCAGAATCACTCCTCCATTAGCTCAATTAAGCTGAATTAAGAATAAAATTGCTCTGATACACTTTTGTTTAATCGTATCTTTCAATTTGCTGCTATGTAATTTCTCAACTTTCTTCGATTTGGTCAATGGATGGTAATGTTCTCTATCTCTCTTTTTTTTTTTTCCTCTACGGTATGCCAGTTTTGCGTATGGAGCTTGATATACAGAAGTTCTTTCAAAGTCCAGAGCAGCAACAATATGAGTTCAAGCCTTTGCCAACATCTTATCTTCGTCTTGTTGCACACCGTGTTGCTCAGCATTACGGACTATTTACCACGGCTTTAGACGGTGGTGGTATTGATGGCTCAGGGAACAGAATCCTGGCGACCAAAACTGCGGAAAGTAGATACCCATTTGTCTGTTTGTCTGAGATTCCTGTGAAGCAACCTGAGATTCATGGTAGGCCTGAGGGTTTCAAAATCGCTATAAAGCCTAGACCCAACAGAGGATCTGGTGGGATTGGTAGTGGATCAGGAGTAGAAAAGAATCTTTTGAGAAGTGTTGAGGAGAGAAAAGAAGAGTATGATAGAGCACGGGCTCGCATCTTCAACAGCCCTAGCAGTTCAGACTCTGAAGATTCTTCAATACGAGCTCCTCCTCCTCCTCCTCGTCTTGACACAAAACATAATAATGCATGTCCGAGTAGAAGTGAGACCGAAGTGGTGATTAATAATAATAGTAATCATGTTGATGTAGAGAGGAATGGTGTTATCAGAGACTCAGGACGGACTTCTCGGGTTGCCATTATTAGAGATAGAGAGAAGGATCGTTATGATCCTGATTATGACCGTAACAGGTTAAACAAACCCCTCTTCCATTGCCTCCAATAATAACAACCTTTACGCCATGGTTTCTTCATCAAAATTAACGGGTTTCGCTGTGTTTGCAGGTATGTGAGGGTTACGCCGCCGGTACAAAACTTCAATCCGATACCAATTCCGCTTCAGTTCCATGACGCTATTTTCCCACAGATGCCAAGAACTCAAGCCAGCCTAAACTATGGACATCCCTTAAACCCAGCTATGACTGCACCTTCTTATACAGAGTGGCCTAGTGCCACAATGACTTATGCACAAACATTGAATGCTTCAGACGCACATCTTTTCAGGTAAACTTCACTCTTAGAAACTTTCTTTATGTTCTCCATTTAAAAGCTTAGTCTCTTGCATTGACCATTGTGCTCTGTCTTTCTTTTCTTTTTTGGTTGCAGGCACCCGAATCCCTGACCTTTCGCTAGTGTTCAGCACAATGTCTTGTATCCAAACAGGTTTTATTGATGTAGTTTTAGATTTTTCTGCTCTTGTTGCAAACATTGCCTCTTTCTATCACAAGACATCTCTACGCTTTGTTACAATATTATTATTATCAAGCTTTTGCAATGAAATCCAAAATATGCAAGTGTACTCTATTTTTTATATTAAGGCTGCTTTAGATTGTCAGGCCTGTAAAGCTTGTGGCCCATTTAGAGTTATACAGATATTGAGGAGTTTTATGGGTCATTGTTTGTTCTTATGGTCAACGAGATATAGAGCCAACGTATTTCCAAACTTCCAAAAGAAAAAAAAAATTATCGTTGATTTTCTTGATTGAATGCAACCTGGTATTCATATGTTCAGGTTCATTGTTTTACCTAGCCCTGGGAGTTCGGTTTGTTCGGTTTAATCGGTTCGGGGTGTTCGGTTTTAGGGTTTATTCGGGTTTCAATAATCAATTCCGAATTAAACCGAAGAAAAATTCGGTTCGGTTTATACGGTTTTTGGATTTATCGGGTCGGTTATAGGATTTTAAATCAATTCTGAAATAAAACCGAAATTTTTTTAATTCGGTTAATTTGAACCGAATTAAACCAATATAAGGATTATGGGCTCAATATGGGCTCAATTAATTACAAAACAACAAAATAACAACCCAAATAACAAAATTAAAAATCCAAATGGTCCAAACTTAATAAAAATCTAGGCCCATCTAATATTAGGGTT
>OVAQ01003113.1:0-10659 GCA_900406345.1 Erysimum cheiri | reverse complement strand
AGTCAACACTATAAACATTCTTAAATCCGACAAAAGTGTTTTTAAGTTTAGAGACATTGAAAACATCAAAGAAGATATCAAAAGGTTATACATAAGGGAATCAATAAAGTCTACATAAACTATGAATCAAACTCGAACAATGAGCCAAAGAAGGAGATTGAATCGTTTTACGACAATCCGAGAATATAATAAAAAACACACGAGATTAAAAGGTGGAAGACGAGTCATCTACACATATATGAGTGGGTTGCAAAAACACAACACAAAAGAATGAAAATCAGTAAGGGTTGTTGTAGTAATAACCCGTCGGTGGCGGTCCCATCCCGTTAACCGGTGGCATTCCGTAAGCTGGAACTGGACCGGTGTTCATCTTTGCCAAACTGGCTTGACCTCTCATCCCTTCACGCTGGTATTGCTGCCATAGCTGTTGCTCTTGACTTAGGAGATATTGCTTCTTCTCCATCTCCGCCATTTGCACGTATGAAGGCGGTGGAATGGTTAGTGAAGCCGCGAATGGGTCTTGGTTCACTTTCTCGACGGTTCCATCTGGTGCAGGTAAGGCCAATACTTGAGTGTTGGTTTTACCCGGTAAGGGTAAAGCTACGCTGCTCGCGCTACCACCTGTCAATTGCGAGGTGCTCACGTGTTGCCTGACCATTCCTTGATCGTACATTCCGTTGAGCAACAAATTATCGAACCCACCGCCCAAAGCGGCTGTTTGTTTCTCTAAATTGCTAGCTGTTTCAACCAATGCCAATTCCCAATCCGCTTTCCCGGGTTCTGCAGCAGGATTCTGCCAAGCAGAGGTTACGCCATTCGAGGAGAAAGCTTCCCATTTGCCGTTATTACCCGGTGGACCTGCAAAGAGGGCAAGCGCAAACTTGTTCCCTTGGTCATCAGCAGTGACTTCATCCTCCCTTAAGTTGACTAAATCCTCGGTAAATTGCGGCTTTTGAGGCTCAGGCTCGGGTTCAGGCGGAGGTGGAGGAGTGTAATTCTCAGGAGGAGGAAGCGCTTTGATCTCATTCATATCAGGTTCAGGCTCCTCTTCTTGAACTGGCGGAGGAGGAGCTTCGATTTCTTTCCTCTCGGGACTCTTCCCTCTCTTTGCCCTATCTCTCACAAACTCTTCCAATGTCTCCAACAACTTACTTGTAATCCTCTGAACTTCCGGATACTCAGACGATCTCGCCACACCTGTTTCCTTACACCAATTATAAAACGCAATAAGCTCATCAATCTGTTTAGCCGCACTCGCATAAGCATCAAAGGCCTTGACGCAATCCGTATACTCCATATCGAAAAACTTATCCAACAAAACAGCCAAAACCTCACAGATATCAGCATACAGCTTAAAACTCTCCCTCACAACCGGATACAACGCGATCAAGATCATCCTACTGTTCTTAGCTAAACCCGTAGGTCTCAGTGACAAAAACCGATCAAGCAACCTCTGCAAATGACCCATCTTTCCGAAAATCCTCTCCGGCGTCATTTCCCTTAACGGCGTAGCCGCCTTCTTATCATCTCTTCCTCCTCCACCTCCTCCCATCTCAGTCATATCTCCATAAGACCGAGACCGCTTCGGCACACTACCATAACCATTACTATCTCCCCTGAAATCACCACCACCACCACCGTTCTCGTAATCATAAGATCTCGGCGGTGGAGACCTAAAATCATCTCTTCCTCTCCCATACCGATCATCACCATTATTACTATGATGACTACTATTACCACCACTATTCACCGACACACCACTCTTCCTCTCATACAAAGCTAACTCAAGCCTCTGGTCCAAATAACCAGCATAAGTCCTAACAAAAGCCGAATGATCCCACGAACTCGAATGCGCTTCATCGCGAAAATCAGACATGTTTAACATCCTCGTACCTCGTCTAGTCGAATAAAGAATCTCTTCTTGAAAAAGAGGATCTCCTTCATTCAAAAGTCTATGCACAAGCATAAGAGCTTTGAGAGCAACGACCCAATCACGAGTCTTACTCAATCGCCGTGAAACGGAAGTAACACAAGCGAGGATGTAGCCACGAGATAGAGAAGTTAGGTTTAGAATCTCACGAATGTATTTCTCGCTCGCGGGATCATCGTCGTGACTTGTAGCTTTCACAATCGCTACTTCTAGATCTGGAGCCATGTTGCTTGCTACTTTAGCGATTCCAATGCTTGTTTGATCCTTAACCGCACCGATCGCTTTTCGAATACTCGGCGCCATCTCCGATCAACGATTTCAAAATTTCTGAGAAAAATTAAACACAAATTTGACAAGATTTCAACATTGATGAAAGAATCGTACGAAATCTGAGTTTGATTGATGAATAATCTAACGGGAAACATAATTTGAAATTCGAAATGTTTCTCGATTTAGAGCTATTTTTAGAAATTACCGTTGTAGGTGTTCTTTGGCTAGATCTATGGGAGGAAGATTCGTCGGAGTACCAAAAACGGTGACGGATTGATGAACGGAGATCTTTAGATCTGTGGAAACGCCAAATTTGGCGGTGAGAGATTCGGCGAAGGAGTAAAGAGAAGGTGGAGGCTGAAGAAAGAGAGAGGTGGATTTAAGAGGAGAGCTTGGAGTCCGTGATGACGTGGTGATTTTATAGCCGTTGATCTGAAGAGAAGGAGATGCGAAGCTTTTTTTGCCGGCACTGTCGGGAGCTGCTGTGTGCTTTGTCGGAAGGTAAAGATGTAATTAGTGGAGAATTAACTCTGGTTTTGAAAATTTAGGTAAAACAGAAAATGATGTCACAAAAAAAAAAAATGAAAACAGAAAATATATTTTGTTTCAACGTAGAAGCTGAAAAATACAACCTTTTTCAAGTAAGGAATTTTTATTATTATTACTTTTTTTCAAGTGAGGAAAGTTCGAAAGCGTTGAAAAATGTATTTTATTTAAAAATACGGTGGCACTACAATGGTCTGAGCTGGAACCACGGCCAATTCCAATAATGTATTTATGTCACATTTTAATACATCTTCGTGGACTAATTAAAAAAAGGTTCTAAATAAAAAGAAGAGACGACACAAAAAGAATCAATTGTACAATATTTGGCTGTACATGTAGTGTTGCATTATTTGGATTGTATATGTAACTAGATTGTGAAAAAAAAAAAAAATATGTAACTAGATTAGGACTATGCAGATTTATAATTAAAAAATAAGTAATATATAATGAAAAGAAAAAAAAAAGAAAAGAATTCCAATCTTATTGGAGAACAAAAAGAAAATGCGCTAACTTCACCAGCACTAATCATCTTCTCCGTTTTATAACGAAGTCATATTAGTATTACAAAATAAGGTGCACTTGATCAAGTTGGTAGCTTTTTGACAGATGCTTTACGATGATTAATAATACAAAAAAAAAGACGATTATTAATTACGAATTACGGTACATAGACAAACATCAAAAAGAGCAGTAAGCACAATTACATACAAAAAGAGCAGTAAGCTAAATAACAAACAAAAAGATCAGTAAGCTCAGAGTTCAGAAAACTAAGACAACCTTTGAAGTCAGTGGTCAGTAACAATCATCTGAGCCATCAGAACAATCTCCATCGTCTTCGGGTGGAGCATCTTTACCCCATCCTCCACTCCATAACGGCTGAAGGACGATGACCTTACCATTGCTGAGCCCAGCAGAGATCTGAGTCGGATGTGAAGGATGAGCGGCTACAACAGTCGGATAAACCTCGAGCAAGTCGAGCCTGTGCCATTCCCAGTTTGGTAGCCAATTCAGTTACATCATTATCTGGGTCTTTTTATTTGATTAAATAGAAGAATGTTGGCAAGGAAACTGTACCTGATGTTGCTAGGGCTGGGTTGAGTAAAAGCAGTCAGATTGATTCGACAAATAGTCACTAAGGTCTTGGAGTCCACAATTTTTAGAGACCCACTTCTAAAGCCAACATAGATTATCTCACCATCAGAAGAGTATGTAGCAGAAGTTATTGAACCATCAGATTCATCGGGTACCCACTGCATAGCAAATTTTAGTTGGAGTTAGATAAGATAACTAGATGCACGGGAATATTATCAGAGAAGAGAGTCTTGAAAGTCTTTGCCTTTTACCTGCAAAAGGCAATCAAGAGTTCGAGCTTCATATACACCTATCCACCCTTCATGGACCACGAGTAGCTCGATTTGGTACGGGTCAAACTGGATGTGAGTTATTATCGAGGATGGCTCATGGTTATCCCGAGTGCAAAATTTATGCGTGGAAATGTTTCTGGTTACCTTTACCCAGCTTTTTGTGCTCCAAACACAGAGCTGGAGAAAACAAAAACAATTTAGAAATCTTGAAAGCAACATGTTTGTGTACCTATAGATGCATGTACAAACCTTTCCATCAGCTCCGGATGAAGCGAGGACATTAAAACAGCGTGAAAATGCTAGGCAAGTTATTCTCTGATTGTGGCCCTCCAGCTTTTCTTTGACCTAATACATTTACAGCTTCATATTATCTTTTAGCAGCAGACAAAGTCAGGCAAATGGTATCAGATGGTACCACGAAACGAAGACTTTACCTTTCTTGAGGATAAACAATGGATAAAGATAGAACCATCATCTAGGCCGACGGCAAGCAAATCACCAGGTATAAATATAAAATACGTAGCCATAGGTGTAGGACTTCCAAAAGCAGCTACTTTCTGCAGTAATGTGCAAACAGTGTCATTTGATGATGCAGACACAGGGGTAGGACCTGAAAGCTTATAACACTAAAATGCTTATTACCTCAAAACTCTTCAGATCAAAAACTGCTATTTTTCCTCCTGAAGTAGAGAAAAGATAGGAACCCTTGATCGCAAAGCATGATGTTGAGTTCTGAGCAGAGGTGGCTATCTCGTTTTTCATAGTTTTCCCATTTTGAGGTTGATGTAATCGTGGCTTCGGAAATACATTTTCCTTCAATATTCGAGGAGTATACTATAAGAAGAAAATTTGAAGAAAGGTAAGTAGTCATGACATCAGAACTGAAATATAGCAGAGATCATTTTGGCATCTGAGACTAAACCTTGTAGAAGTCATATTGGCTACTCGACCATGTCCAGAGTTTATGTGTGCCGTCTTCAGCCAAAGCCAGTATGTAGTCTCCAGACGGGGAATAGGTCAAACGTGCAATCTAGCAAAGTCAACAAAATCAATGAGATCCCAATAGTTGACGATATAGAAGACAAGTTTGACTATATGCATCAACAAACAGCATCATCATTCGATTATCTTCTAGGACTACAAGTGTAGGTGATACAATCATTCCAAACAGCTCGAGAGAAATAATTTTCTCAGAGAAGACGGTTTATTCATGATGTTACTTCCGAAAATGCATACACAGGTGGCAGGAATTCTGTAGTCAAACAATCAATTGCTAATAGACATTTCCCCTAGATTAACTGATAATATTACTCTGAAAAAAGATTGTTCTGGGGAGCAACAAAGCACAATCCTTGATGGCTAATATTTCGCCATGTTCTTTTACCCTTCTAATGATCAATTAAAAGTGTGAATAACGTACATCAAATTTTAACAGGTTCTGGAGAATGTAACCTTACCCTTTCGCCTGAGCAATAATCAGGAAGAACAAGTGCATTGCACTCAGATGGATCATTGATTTCCTTTGGTTTGCAGGTAACAACCTTCTTCCTTGGCCCTCTTTTATTGAATTTGTTTTTCAAAGAGGATGGTGTGCCACACAGGTATTGTACTACGGGAACATTTTCCAGAGAACTAGAATTGTTGCACGTACGAGGAGTCCACCAGTCCATACTGCATGAGGTGAAGAAAATCAGAACTAGAAGAAACCACTAAAAGAGAATCAAGACTAGAAAACAACCCCTTTGGCAGCCTTACGTCTGCTTCATCAGTGTTAAAAGTCTTGACTTCTCCATGCTAGGAAACTTGAGTTTGTCTTTCAGTACTGGATTCTTCTTGGCTAGGATGGTAACAGAAGCATGTAGCTTCATCTTCGGCGACATGTCATCAAGAGATCCAGATGGGGTTGTAACCTCCCTGCAGTAGAAAATCTTCATCAGAGTGAAAAGTGTGGCCAGTCAAATAAATAATAAGTCTAACATTGCTCAATCATTTTTTATAGCGAGGATGAATAAATAGCTTTTAAAGAGGAGTTTTCTGTATCAATATAGACGAATTGAAGCTGAAAACTGACAATAGTATAGAATATGGGGATAATAACATTTCAATATGAATTGAGTATATCTACTTTCTGTTGCTCTTATGTTCATGCTTCCATCATATGCAAAGTCCTTAACCAAATAATTGGGTTCTCATAATGAAATTAATCGCACATATGTATATCACATTCGTTGACATATCACTAGAAATTTAAGTGCAGATAAATAAATCTAAACCAACCATTCTGTAGATTCATAAATAAATCTAAACCAACCATTCTGTAGATTCTAGGCATATAAGTTTCTCAATTTCAAGAAACATAGCCCTTGAGTACTTATTATCGTCTGAGTCTGTAAAAGCTCTCAAGTACTCTTCAGCTTTGCCCAATTTACCGATCTTCATCACTTCCACCAGATAATTTAAATTGAAGAAGACTTTTGTTTCTTGCTCTAATCTTTGACAAGAAAATGTTATCAACAATAAGAAAACAAAGATATATCCAAAATCACATTTATCAAATGTGAAAAGCTTACTTATGCATAGTGTTCTTGTACTTCGCTTCATGGAGAAATTGAAGGATTAAGCAAATGAGATCTTCCTACAAGAAACGCACTGATCAGAAACAAAAGAACTCGATACTCTTTGTCCATTGCATTTTGATTTTCAACATAGTTTTTTTGGTACTTCAAAATAAGCATGNCTTCCTACAAGAAACGCACTGATCAGAAACAAAAGAACTCGAGACTCTTTGTCCATTGCATTTTGATTTTCAACATAGTTTTTTTGGTACTTCAAAATAAGCATATAAGAAAATATGTAAATTTTACCTTCAAACCTCCCTTTCCCCCACGACAATTTGGACAAATGAGGGAGATAAGTGACAACAGTGCAGATCTATTCAACTTCGGAAAATCGAGTTTGTCACACAAAGAAGGATTGCTCTTTGCTAGTTCATGGAGATCAACACACAATTTGGCTCTCCCCGGTGCTTTGTCCACGCAACAAGTTTGCTCAGGAAATCTATAAACAAAGCCACCCCAGAAACTCAATGAGATCTGCACTGGGGAAAATTATTAATGGCTAATATATCTTAACCCTTGCCTCATATCATCTACAGCAATCACCTCAACCAAATCGTCAAAACTATCATCTTTTAAAACAGGAATCCGTCTCAAATCCTTGGAGAAAGTGTTCACAGATTCAGAGCCACCACTTCTGCAGAACATAACTAAAACTGAATAAGTAAATACATATAAGAAACAAACATGACAAGAAATTACTTCTAGCTTCTGTTGAAACGAATCAACTGGCATCAAAGTTTTGCAACCATTTCGCACTACAAGAAAACTTCGAAGTCCATGCATACCCAGCTAATGATCACTGATAAATCAACATCAATTCTTTCTATTCCTTCTACAATAGATCCTTCATCCTACGAATTGTTTCACTAAAAATATCATAAAAAATGAATTGTAAGAAGAGTAAGGCTTGCTTACCTATCCGATGCTTCAGAAAATTTCCACTTAAACAAATCAAAGAACATCTTCCTTGAAAATGTATTTGCTTCTGGTTTAGTGAATGCATAAAGATAGTCCTCAGCGTCTTTCCAATTACCGTTAAGGATAGCATTAGAGAAATAGCTAAAATCGAAGAAAACCCCTGAATCTTGCTCCAATCTACAAAACAAAACAAATCACACATAAATTAGCCATAAACCAAGCACAAAGAAGAGACGAAGCAACTTTGCATTGAAAAATCATAATCCCTAATTCAAAAAAAANAAAAAAAAGCTTCAGAAAACCAAAATCAGAGAACAAATGTAACCGTACAAGTGTAAGGTTTCTTCATAGCCTTCTTCATCAAAGAACTGTAAGATAAGGAATACGAGATTCTTTCGATTCGTCTCGTCTAAGATCATCGTTGAAGAAACAGTAAGAAACAAACAAGCATTTGAATTTCTAAAATTCCCTGAATTCGTAGGTCCAGAGGAAATTTAGGGTTTGCGAGAAATCAAATTCAGAAGATGAAATCACACGGAACGGCAAGTAGAATCCCCAAACTGTATCGAGATTTGGAGGAAGAAGACGAATGAGAGATTTGCAAGTCAGCAAAAAGCTTTTCTCGTCGTCGTCTTCGTTTAATCCGCTAATGGACACTGTAGTGTGGTGAAAGCAAACGAAGGTCAGGGTGATAAGTAGAAAATAAGGAGTGTTATCAGTGCACTTACTTATCATTACACCTCAAACTACTCTAAATCCAATTTAATAAGGAGTGTGATCAGTGGCCTTTCTAATCATAAGACCTCAAAATACTATAGACAATTCATGACAATTGACTGGTTTAAATGCAGCGTGTGCGGTAGTTTGGAAAAATAAACAATTATTGTAAATTTTAAAATTATAAATATACATCATTTTCATTTCGATAGTCATATATATGATTTAAATATAAAAATTGATATCACTAATCATAAATTTTAATTTTTGTAAATTTATTTATTATCTTGGTTATCATCATATGCATGGTTAACGAGACATTTTCTTTAACCATATGGTGGTAGGCTAGTGATTCTCATCTGGGAAGAGTTGATATGTTGGTATGGGTCAGGGATCGATTCTCCCTAGATATAAAATTGCTTCTTATTTATTATTTGGTCACATAGATATAGACTTTTTGTCTTTGGTCCATTTGGATACTCGAAAAGAGATACGTATTCTCTCTGTGAGCTGCACCTCTTCTAAGAATTAATCTCAGACCCCTCTATTGACGTCGAAATTTACTCTGTGTTATTAAAAAAAAAAAAAAAAAACAAAAAAAGACGAGACATTTTTATAAAATATCTGTCTGTTTTTTTTCTCTGCGTTTTAGGGAAAAAAAAAAAAAAAAAAAAAAAAAAAAAAGAATTGGACCCATGTCAAAAATACTAACCAAAAAAATCNGAAGTCAAGCGCCTTATCCATTAGGCCATGGGTGCTTGTTGGTTTTGTTAACACAGTTAAATATTATAGTACTAAATAGTCAAATAGTATTAGAAAGTGCCTCGGTAAACCCTAACCTCTCAGGCTTTTTGAAGTATTTAAACTTAACCTCTTTAGGCTTTTCTCATTCATGGCCACATCATTTTGGATTTCTCGCATCGAAGCCATATCCCATGCCCTCAATCTTCACCTACAACAAAGAAGATTAAATGTAAGGATCTGAGGAAAACTTTAATTACTGATTTCTTGACATGTGATTATTATTTGTTTTTATGTTGATTTGTAATTTGACTGGTTTATCCGTAGTTTTGTGGTTTTCTGATAATGAAAATGCAATTTTAGTTATTTTGAAATTGTTTCAATGATTTTGACTATTAAGAATAGTTTCTTAAGGCGCCTTAAAGAGTACGGTGAAGGAAACTTGAGAGACTTTAGCTCTATATTCATTTCTGTTTAATTGCATGAAGCATCGGCTGTTGAAGTTCTTATCATTATATTTGGTTCTCATGTTCTGTGTTTTACTTAATCAAAATTTAGTTGTGTCTATTAGGGAAAATTGTGACTAAGAAAGTCTCAAAGTTTTATGTTGGTCCAAGCTATGATGGTTTATGCGTTTAACTAAGCATTTTTTCTTCGTTGATTCTTGAACTACGCGAAAAGAGTTGGCATAGTGTCTTGGTTTGATGTTGATGATATTGTGTTTGTGGTTTTTAACTTCTGTGTCTCGGTTTGGTGTTGGTGAGATTAATATTGTGTTTCGGTGTTCAACATTTTGTGTCTGATTTTGCAGTAATATGGTGGTAACGTTTAAAAGAGAAGATTATATACGACAAGTGTGGGAAGCCGGATTATGAACCATAGGATGCAATGGATCGGTTTGATTAGGCATAGTGTTCACTAAGATTGAGATTTGAGAAGATGTTATGCCCCTATTTTACCTATTCCAAACTTGGCATTAGCTCGTTCTTTGCAGGGATTTGGCAGCCAACAATAAGCTAATTCAACCACTTGGTGTATTAGGTTTTGCAGCTTTGGCTCCTTAAACAGATTTTAGTGGCGATCAAGAAATGTTATCTTGTGGGCTGTCAAATTCATGCAAAGAGCAAGCTAATGCCTATAGACTAAATAGGGGCAGTACAACATCTCAATCTCAATGAGGCATGAACGCCTAGATTTTTTTTGTTTTTTTCTTGTTTGAACGCCTAGATTTACTATAATGGGAGGAGGTTTCGGACTTTTCGGTGAGGTAAACGCCATTTTCTTCATCTTAACGATCACTTGAAGGTACACTTTTGCAATTATTGGTGCGAAGATGGACTCCAAAGAACTCATGCGGCTTTGGTTTAGTCCTTTTCATGCATCAAGCGTTCGCTGATATAGGTGACATCACTCTTTATCAGTCTCATCTTCACAGTGTTAGAAAAGTTAGAATCCAAGGATTTGAAGCGTTTGAGATTAGTAGAATAGCTCATTTATTTGTAGATTATGTAGAAGATATGAAGTTTATATAAGTGCTTAAGAATTTGCCTGAGAC
>OVAQ01003111.1:0-10665 GCA_900406345.1 Erysimum cheiri | reverse complement strand
CTTAAGTGTTCTTGGGTTATTTATGCTCTAAGGGGCCTTAGAAACGGTCCATAAATGCTTAAAATAAAGTTCATTTATCAATCATGGCCCAAAAGTCTTTGAATCTGTTAAACATAGTTCGACACGTATCGTTAGATTCGTTACACAGAGATTCTCGATGACCTCGTTGATCGTGCCATCTGTTTCCACCCACCACGTAACAAGTATCTAATCTCCGTCCATTTCCTCACTCTTTCCACGTGTCATCATCAGACTCAATAATTCCCAAAATATCTTATCTCTGACACATAAAATACCTTATTATATAAAGAACCGCAAAACCAGAACCCATGTTCATGGGCGTGACATGTTATTTGAGAAACAGAACTCATGAGATAATGTTTTAAATTCGAATATTCATTACGTAAAGAATTGTAAATTATTTTCAGTCCCAAAATCAAATTCGAATAAAGCATGCTTACGTATAGAAATTAATTCTAATTCCGGGCCGACTATATATACAAATCCATTAAAAAAAAATCATATAAATGCCTCTGTTTCTGTTCCCAACTCTTAATAAAGTAGAAGCGGCTTTGGTAGAGAAAATGCACTATCAAGAACAGATGGAATCTCTTATGTTGGGTGAAGAACGAAGAAGCGTCAGAGACGTAGACGCGGTCGCAAATGAAGGTGTTAACTCTCCGTCTTCTTTTCCAAATTCTCCTGATGATTCGGACCGTCGCAATTCTTCTTCTTCAAGGTAAGGGTAGTAAAAAAAATTCCGTTTCTAACCCCTGATTTTAGATATTGTTGGAACAAACCCCAATAATTAGGGTGTTTTCTTAACAGTCTTATAGTTTAGGGGTATAATACGTGAAATATTTTCATTTCTGGGGTCTTCAGTGGAAACAAATTACATAATCATTTTGGTCCGAAGTTTTTGTATGTTTTGTAAATCTTGCCACAAATATCATAACAGGAGAGGATTATCGAAGCATTACAAAGGTAAATCACAGTCGTTCACATCGTTGGCAGAAGCGCTAACCGTGGAAGATCTCGCGAAGCCCGAGAATCCATTTAACGCAAAGTTGAAGCAGCAACGAGAGAGCTCTCACTGTCGGAGATTCTCTGGATGTGGCGGCGCCTCGGAGCGAAATCTAGGCGGTCACGACGTTTTTCTCGCCGGAAACGATAGGCCGCCGCGACTTTCCGGTAACAGACCTCCTCTTAGAGCCCAGACGCTCTCGGCGGCTCATATATCGGCTTTGCTCACTCGAACCTAAACCTGAAAGTCTTAGTTTCTTCGCTAAACCGAAACGAACGAACCGGGTTTCGTTTTGGGGATGTTTTCGAGCTTTCTTCTTCTAAATTGAAAGTTACTTACAAGTGTTTTGACTCTTTTGATAATTTTGTAATCTTCAGTTTAATTTAGAATTAGCTTTAGTACACTGAATCGTATATATAGCTTTGGTTTTATAAACAAAATTTTATTTGGTTTATATTTAAATTTCAATTTGGTTTGGTTTGACTCGATTGTTTATCTTATGGTTTGATTCAATCTGTTTGTTTGTGAATTTTTGTTCTCAATCTCCAGTGTTTTTTTTCGTTCTTGTTTAGTGTTTACATATAGTTTGCACACAAAAAAACAAGAAAGTTTTATATGAAATCATGAAATTACAACATTCTAAAAATTTTATTATGTGTTTTTACGGATTAAACTTTATAAACACTTTTAAAGGACAAAAGAATTTTTTTTGGACAAGATACAAAATTTGTTTTCACGGTTTTAAAATATAACACTTAGGTTATTAAAACAATTTATATATAACAAAAAATATTTATAAATTTGAAAATTAATAGTGAAAATATATTTTTTTATTAGAAATTTTTTTATAAACTTAAGTGTTAAATTTTTATTACGTGAAAACGGATTAAACTAACAACACCTCTTACGAACCAAAAAAAATTCTTCGGACGGAATGCAAAGCTCGGTTTGTTTTCACGGTTTTAAAATATAACACTTAAATTTTTTGAAAAAATAAATATATTTTATAACAAAAATTTTAGTTAAATCAAAACGATTTATTTAAAACACTATTTTCGAAACAAAACTTTTAAAATTAGTTTGAAATCGAAAAATAAAAAAAATGAAAAACATTTTTATCATGAAATCAATCATTATCTATAGGCCCAATTTGTAAAAGAAGCAGAGCATATAATTTGGTTACCAATCAAGCATGATGCAGTCCTCTGTAGTCCGTATCATTCATTCCACAAAACTGAACGGGCCTGGGCTGCACCCACTGGATAACTTGGCGAATCAGGAAGAAGTGGAACCTACAGTAAACGAAAATTATTGGTTAGTTAAGAAACGAAGTATAGGTCAATTTCATAAAACTATAAGAGCATAGTTCAATCACTGCATCTAAAGATTGATTGCCTTGACAAAACCAAATATTGACCTTAAAGAGATTATTTTCAGCAGGTAAAGCAAAAGTTACGTCTAAATTCTAAATCCAAATTAAGGTTCGATTACAGAGCAGATCAATTAGGAAGTATTTAGTGAATCGTGTGAGAAGTAACGAACCTGGCTCTCGTGCGTATGGACTATGGACAAAACTCAAAATTCATCTTCATCTTCGGGATGCGACTCGTAGTCTGAGTCATGGAAACTATCAAAACCTAAACATGTTCCCTCTCTGATTGCGTCACTTCGGGGTCGGTGCTAGAACTGAGATCCTCCAGATTGGCCAGAGATGGTGAAACGCATAAAACAATATAAGAACGGCGACGAGATCCTTGATCGTGTGAAAATTACACACCTGCAGAAATCGTACTCGATTGATCAAACACGAGTTACAGTTCCGACGGCGTTAGTACGGATGGTCATAGAGCTTGATGGTCTCGAGATCAGCCATCCTCTCTGTAAGATATTAACAGAGCTATGCTCGAGAAGAAACATAGACTAGAAAAAATAAAAAGAAGAAGGTGGATTTTGGTTTTTTTTGGTTCAGAAGAAGGAAGGAGAATTATGATTCACGAAGAAGACCACCTGAGTATGTATAGAGGAGATATTGCAAACAAAAAAAGGAAATATCATGCTTGTTCATCATAAAAAAGGAAATCACTCAAACATATTAAAAGAAAAGGAAATTTGGGTTGTTCTGGGATATAAAANTTTGGGAAAAAAAAAAAAAAAAAAAAAACTGTTCACCGCGTAAAGATAATTAAAAAAAAAAAAAAATCATCGTGGTAAGATAAAATTAATAGTTACCGTTACAAACGTACAACGGTCATATTTTGTTTTACTGCCTAACAATCACTCCCTCCGTCCTTTAATATATGACTTTTGTTGAAAATATTTGGTTTAAAAAATATAAATTTTTTCACATTTCTAATTTTCTATATACAATTGTTAATGATAAATTATAAAATTTAAGAAAAATAACTAAACATTATTAGGTTAAAGTTGTTGGAAATTATAAATCGTAAAAAATAATGTATTTTAATATGTTTGTTTATTATATCTTAAAAACTAAAAAATCATATAAAAAATTTGACTTGCGTTTGCCAGCTGTAATTGCCTTAGAGCGTGTGCATAGAAATCTTATGGGGTGTTATTCGGAAAGAAGTAATAGTGAGGGGATTCATTTTGTATTTCTCAAGTATATAAATAAAAGGCGGTCAAGCTGACGTGGACATCGAAGGCTGACGAAGCTTTTGACTTGCCTGGAAGTTGACACCACGATTCAATCTTCCTCGTTTTTTGCAGTTTGAGACTTGAAGAAGAAGAAGGATTCAAACTCTTGGGTTGATTTCGGAGATCAAAATATACTTTCTCAGATCTCAAATTCTATTTTAATTCGTCGTCGTACGTTTTTGATTGTCCAATTCGTCGGTAACAATGGCTTCCTTGGAGATGAATGACCTAAAAAGTAAGTTCCGATAAACTCTGTGAATTGGAATGTAATCATGAATGAACTTAGTATCCATTGATTTCGAAAAAGTTATTGGGCTTCTTGATTTAATTTCTTTGTTACCCACGCTGCATCGATGGCTTCTTCTGCTTTGTTTCTTCTGTTTCTTGGCTATGGATTCATCGTGTGTTAGTATCTATGGAGGCTCTATCTTTCTAACTCTAAATGATGTTGCACTTGTTATCATTATTGTGTCATGCAAAATTGAACTCATATTGTTGAAATTATGGTGGTGATGTGATGATATGTGTGCAGAGATTGGACTAGGTTTGACTGGATTTGGTGTGTTCTTTACATTCCTGGGAGTGATATTTGTGTTTGATAAAGGACTCATCGCCATGGGGAATGTAGGTATATACCATCTTTTTGCTCTTACAAGTTTAGCAAGTATTAAAGTCTCTATGGTTTATTTGGACAGATACTCTTTTTAGCCGGTGTGACTCTTACCATTGGGATCAACCCAGCTATCCAATTCTTTACAAAACGGCAGAACTTTAAGGTATTTTCACTATCCCTTTTGCTTCCAATCTGATTTCTGAGGTCACGAGGCAAAAACAATATAAGCCATGACTACGCGAAAAGAACTCACGGGTATCGCTATCTATGTGTTTTGAAGAGCATAGTTTAATAGATCTATTTGCTTATCCACTTCTTGATATACAGGGGACTATATCATTTGGATTGGGTTTCTTGTTGGTTGTGTTTGGATGGCCTATTTTTGGTTTGCTTCTAGAATCATATGGCTTCCTTGTGCTCTTCAGGTGTGTTTTTTTTTGGAGTATCTTCTCCTTAACAACACTGTGCTTTTAATCAATTCATTTCTAGTTTTACTTTGGTTACTGATGTCTTTTCTCCATTATTCTGTCATGTTTAAGTGGTTTCTGGCCTACACTTGCCGTCTTCCTTCAAAGGATACCTCTATTGGGCTGGCTTTTGCAGCAACCATACATCAGATCGGTACATTGCACTGCTCTCAGTTTTACTTTTTTTGCTTTATCCATTCGTACTTTTATTTACTTTTTGTCATTCAATCAGTTGTTGGATCGCTACCGTGGAAGGCGTGTTCCTGTCTAAACCCTCTTTGCACATACTGAAATTAATACATATCCGATGTAAATGACTGTCAATACACTACACAGGTACATATATAACGCTCTTCTTCTCATCGATCGTTTATGCATTGTAAATGGTTCTTGGAAGTTGGAACTGGGTTTGTGAATAATATCAAATGTATTCTTGTGTCTTTTTCTTTCTTTTTTTATTCTGTGAATGATCATCTACCAATCCACCACTTATTGAAGGCCTCTCATTTGTTCCATGATAAAAAAGCACGTTCCATTTCTCACCTGTCCAGCGGATTTCGAGAAAAAAAGATGACCACTGATTACTGTCCAGTATCCACAATCAAAGCCACTGATTCGTTGGAGGTTGAAATATAATTTGTGTGGCCTATAAAATGCACAAAATCATAGATACGTTAAAACCAAAAAACTAAAATCATAAATACACAAAAACATTTTAGCCTCTTCCCTCGGCATTAACTATTCATATTAATAGTTACGTATAAACTTATACATTTAATCAGAAAATGGTGGTCAAAGTATATGGGCAGATTAAAGCTGCTAATCCACAAAGAGTATTGCTCTGTTTTCTGGAAAAGGGCATCGAGTTTGAAGTAATTCATGTAGATCTCGATAAACTTGAGCAGAAGAAACCAGAACATCTTCTTCATCAGGTATAAGTTATGCTTAATGTAACAAAAAAAAAAAAAAGGGTATAGCTTAATATTTTAATTATTATCACAGAAAACGTATTATTCATTACGTATTTCTTACGTTGTATTAGCCGTTTGGTCAAGTTCCAGCTATCGAAGATGGAGATCTGAAGCTTTTTGGTAAAGATAAATTCTCAAATTTTCTAATTCTTTAATTATTATAGGTAGAAGATATTTTTAAACTGAATGCGGTTTCGTTATTATATAGATTTTGTTTTTAACAAAATATCTTCGTTTTCTGGGTCGAATTTCATTTTTTTGCAAGGTTTTTTACTATACTATTATTAAAACTATTAGACAAATAGATAGTTTGACATAAATTTTCAAATTTATGTTTTCTTATGGTATGGTAAAAATGCTATTTATATGGACTTTTTTGCCTCAAGAATCGCGAGCCATAGCGAGGTACTACGCGACCAAGTATGCGGACCAAGGAACGGACCTATTGGGCAAGACTTTGGAGAAACGAGCCATTGTGGACCAGTGGGTGGAAGTTGAGAATAACTATTTCTACGCTGTGGCTCTACCCTTAGTTATTAACGTCGTCTTTAAGCCCAAGTTTGGTGAGCCATGCGATGTCGCTTTGGTTGAGGAGCTAAAGGTCAAGTTCGCGAAGGTCCTGGATGTGTATGAGAGCCGGTTAGCTACGAACCGGTACTTTGCCGGTGATGATTTCACATTGGCTGATTTGACTCATATGCCGGGTATGAGATATATCATGAATGAAACCAGTTTGAGCGGTTTGTTTACGTCTCGAGAGAATGTTAACCGGTGGTGGAATGAGATTTCAGCTAGACCGGCTTGGAAGAAGCTCATGGAATTGGCTGCCTATTAAATTAGTTCAAGTTTACATGGATGGTGATACTGATGATGATAATGTGGTATTTGGACCAAATTAAGTATTAGTATTTGTTTTTTTTCCTAATAAGATTAAATCGCATGTTATATTAAATTGTCTTCATTGATAGATTTTTCTATTAAAAAAAAAACTATATTACTTAAGTGAATCTATACTATATAAAAGTTGAGGCTAAATACTTCTAAGGCCGTCCACGTAGGATTTTAGACGGCCAATCGCGATTAGCCACCTCATTATTAACATTTCTAATTATTTTCTATATTAAAATATTTACAATATAAGAAAAATATAAATTTGAAAATAATAGAAATGTAAATTTTCTAAAATATTATGTAGTAGAGAAATGTAAAATAAGAGAAATCTATTTTTTTCTAAAATATTACATAGTATAGAAATATAATATTACGTAGTGGAGAATCTATACTATATAAAAGTTGAGGTTAAATACTTCTAAGGCCGTCCACGTAGGATTTTAGACGGCCAATCGCGATTAGCCACCTCATTATTAACATTTCTAATTATTTTATATATTAAAATATTTACAATATAAGAAAAATATAAATTTGAAAATAATAGAAATGTAAATTTTCTAAAATATTATGTAGTAGAGAAATGTAAAATAAGAGAAATCTATTTTTTCTAAAATATTACGTAGTATAGAAATATAATATTACGTAGTGGAGAAATGTAAAATAAGAGAAATGTAAATTTTTCTAAAATATGACGTAGTAGAGAAATGTAAACTTAAGGAAAATGTAAATTTTCTAAAATATCATGTAATAGAGAAATGTAAGCTTCCTAAAATATTACGTAGTAGACAAATTAAAAAAATTTAGATGAAGAAAATAATATGGAAATAAGAAAAATATAAACTTCCTAAAATATTACGTAGTAGAGAAATCTAAACTATTACGTAGTAGAGATATGTAAGCTTAAGAAAAATGTAAATTTTCTAAAATATTATGTAATAGAGAAATGTAAGCTTTCTAAAATATTACTTAGTAGACAAATTAAAAACGTTAGGTGGAGAAAATAATATGGAAATAGGAGAAATATAAACTTCCTAAAATATTACGTAGTAGAGAAATGTAAACTTCCTAAAATATTAGGTAGTAGACAAATAAAAAAGTTAGTTTTAGTTTTGCAAGAAAAGTTAACTTTGCTAAAATACAAATAAGAAATGTTGAAAATTAAAGGAAATGTTCTTTAAAAAAAAATAATGGTAGTTTTATGATAATTAACCGTTATGATAACGAGTCATTTCTTATAATATATAAATTTTTCTTTTTGTTTAGTAGATATCGTCAAACAAAAGGCAAATCTAATTTTACACCGCCTCTTAATTTTATATAAATACATTGCTTGATATTCATTTTCACATCATAACTAACCCCTACATTTTTTTGCTTTGATATTACATTCTATTATGGCATGAAAGTTTTATTGAAATATTAATGGTGTTTAGTTTTATGTAAATTTGTAGGTTGGATTTGTAGAAACAAATACGTGAATCGATCTAAAATTTATATATATATTGATCAACATGTCCTAATATATATTGTAAGTATAATATTTTTCGTTCTTTTCTTTATGAATCTTTGAATTGTTTTAGTGTTCTAATTTTTACGTTGATAATCTATTAAAAATATTAAAAAGTTTAGTTTGATCTTTTAGTGTATAAGTTCTCATTGAATATTGGTATTAATTTTTACTAATGATCAACATGTCCATCAATAATTAGTAAAGAATCGAGTTTATATTGTGAATGTTTGATGGTTAGTCTTGACGCTTTCAAACTATGGATAAAGTACTATCGATGTCTATTTTTTTTGTAGTTTGTTGTGTTTAAATTTTTTTTTTGTGGTTTTTAACAACCACCGACTAATAATTTTTCCTCTATTCGATTATTTTTATGTGTTGAAACTACCAATTTCTTTTCTTCTTTATTTTACTTTTTTTTTTTTTTAAATATTATTAATCACGCGCGGGTTTAAAACCTAGTCTATACTATATAAAAGTTGAGGCTATATGCTTCTAAGGCCGTACACATAGGATTTTAGACGACCAATCGATTAGACACGTCATTAATTAACATTTTAAGTAATTTCTTATATCCAAATACTTACAAAATAAGAAATGTAAACTGTTACTAATTTTTAAATAATCACTAATTTTTTTAAAATATTACGTAGGTGAGAAATGTAAACTTAAGAAAAATGTAAATTTTCTAAAATATTTTGTAATAGAGAAATGTAAGATTCCTAAAATATTACGTACTAGACAAATTAAAAAAATTAGGTGAAAAATAATATGGAAATAAGAGAAATATAAACTTCCTAAGATATTATGTGGTAGAAAAATGTAAACTATTACGTAGTAAAGAAATGTAAGCTTAAGGAAAATATAAATTTTCTAAATTATTATGTAATAGAGAAATGTAAACTTCCTAAAATATTACGTAGTAGACAAATTAAAAAAGTTAGATGAAAAAAATAATATCGAAATAAGAGAAATATAAACTTTCTAAGATATTACGTACTAGAGAAATGTAAACTATTACGTATGAGAGAAATGTAAGCTTAAGAAAAATATAAATTTTATAAATTATTATGTAATAGGAAAATGTAAACTTCCTAAAATACTAGGTAGTAGACAGATAAGAAAAGTTAGTTTTAGTTTTGCAAGAAAAGTTAGTTTTGCAAAAATACAAATAAGAAATATTGAAAATTAAAGGAAATGTTCTTTAAAATTAAAATGGGTGAAAATAAATAATGGTAGTTTTATAATAATTAACCGTTATGATAACGAGTCATTTCTTATAATATATAAATTTTCCCTTTTTTTAGTAGATATCGTCAAAAAAAATGAAAATCTAATTTTACACTGCTTCTTAATTTTATATAAATACATTGCTTGATCTTCACTTTCATATCATAACTAAGCCTTACATTTTTTTGCTTTGATATTACATTTAATTAAAATTTCTTTATTCCCGCTTACTTTTTTCTCTTGTGTAACCACTGTTTCGTGTATAAAAAACCAACAAAATCCAAAAAACTCTCACAACATCAAACAAAGAAAAGAATTAAATAACTTCACGGCAGGTCACTCCTCTAAAAACTGGTTGCGCCTAATGACTTTTACCGTTGAGATTCTCCAGGTCTTTTGATCCTGCCTCCTCTTTATGGTCACGATACTCCAACTCTTGTTTTGATTTATTTGTCAAATTTGCATTATCTCTTAGCTATCATTCTTTTACAATCTTATATAACTTGTGGCCGAACAATATATATATGGAATTGCGTTGCGTTCTATATGAGAGATTGTTAAGCTTAAAAAAAAAGAATAACTTCAACTAAATTATGATTTGATTGTAATCGAAATAGATTGATTCGTATTTTAATGGAACACTCCAAATCCTTAAATGAAATTTTGATTCAGGGCTCTTAAGTTGTAACTAATATTTCCCAAAGTAAGTCATAGTCTGGATATAACCTCTACCTAAGTGTGATGTTACATAGTTACATTGAAGACACAGAATTTTGATGTTTTAACAAACACATATTGTATATAGTATTGTTGTAAAATAATACGTTTTGTCTACAAACAAGATGAACAGTTAGAATGAGAGCCTACTGTCAATTGAGAACCGAACATATTCTATTTTGGTTATTCGGTGTATTTTCTTATATTTGCAAAATTCATAACCAAAGTTATTTGGTTATAATTCGTGTAACACAAAATAAAAGTAACTTAATATCGGATACTATACCGTAGGAGTTGACATAACTTTTTCTATTAATCATATAATATTACCAAATATTAGAGCAAAGGCAACGGCGAATGTAATCGGTTGCAAGAAGTAATAAAAAATAGAAAAAAAAGAAAAAGTTCTGTCAGACATGAAAATCGGTTGTTATATTGCAACCGGTTGCAACTCCTCTATGTCTCTCTCTTTCCTTCTTTCTCTCTCTTTTCTATTTGTTTATTACATAAAACTCAATGCAACAATTTTGCTGTTGCGTTTGCTCTTAGAAAGAATACTGGTGATACTCTGATAGAGAACTTGAACGATG
>OVAQ01003106.1:0-10681 GCA_900406345.1 Erysimum cheiri | reverse complement strand
TTTATTTTAAATCCGCGTATACGCGGGTCCTAAATCTAGTTGTACTATACATTAAAGAAAATAGTGGATGCTGTTAAATTTTCTGTCTTGAATTATTCTTCAATCATACGGAAGCATTTCTCCATTATTTCTCTCTCATACACCATAATATATATATATATACATATAAGTGAGTGTGTTAAAAGATTTATTTTNCTATCTAAAAAAGGTCACTGGAAGTAAAAAAAAAAAAAAAAGATTTATTTTCTTTTTTTTTGGGGCATCGTTAACAGATTTCTTGAATTGATGGAATAGAAAGAGTTTTCGAGGTATCAAATTAGAAGCAGAACCAACCATAGTAAAAATACAAAGCCCAACACGAGGCATGAGCTATTCAAAGAGAGGAGAGGAAGGGGGAGGAGAAGGATCCCATAACTATAAGAAATATTTGTTGCTAGCTTCTCTTAATGTAATTGAACAACTAAAGCAAAATTCCATTAAAAAGCAGTCATTTACGCTTTAAGAACTACACGCATTCGTATACATATATATATACCTCCACTTAATGTTTTATTCAATTGAATGAACGAGCACTAACTATACATAAATTTTCAGGATAAAATAACATTCTACCCAAAAAAAAAAAAAGGATAAACCATTCAATAAAGCAAACCTAACTAACAAAAGCTATAAGAAAATAAAATTGATACCACCGTATTTTTTATGGTTGTCTCTTATATTATTTAACTAGTATTTTGTTATAATTTTGTCAGACTAATCTATTTAAATGTTAACTATAGGTTGAAAAAAAAAATGTTAACTATAGTTTCGTTGGAAAAGGACTAGAAGTTGAATATACTGTATATACGACTACCAGTAAAACCAAGCATTTTTTTCTCCCATGCATGTTTATCGAGTTACAAATCCTAAAGCTTTTCCAGACTCTCTTTTAGGGTCTCCGCCGTTTGTCCAGCCTCGTCTTGCCGGTGAATTTTCTGTCCGACGTTCGTGCAGCCATCCCTTCTATCTCTTCATGGAATTCGATTTCGATTTCTCATTTTTTCTCAATTTATTTATTTATTTTTGTATTTACTTTATGATAAATTCTGTTGGTTTTATTATCATAATATAATATATGAAATACTCAATGGTTACACTTTAAATATACACTCAATAACATATATTATCAAATTCTTACTTACATACTTATATAATTATATTTTTCCAAAAATATCTCTTTTTTGGTCGTCTAAGTATTATTATTGAACTTGATGGAAACCATATAATTAAAATTTGAAATTATATTTTATATTCCGTACATAGCATTAAGATATCATTTAATTTAAAATTGAAAATGTATGTTGTCCCATATACACCAACAATATAAAATCGAACAAAACTATCTAAACGTCGGTTGTGGATAAATATGCTTGGCTAGGTTTTTTAAAGCCCAAGTTTAGGAGAATATAGTTGATAAACGGATCTATTTTTCTTTATAATATTAGGAATAAAGCCTCAAATTATATGTACTGTGAGCTTAAATTTAGGGAAATAATTGATTCATGAAATTTTTTTTTAAAAATATGATGAAGCCGAAAATTATATGTGTACGTGAACTTAATTTTAGGAGAATGATTGATAATGAATCGATTTTTTGTACATAATAGTAGGCAAAAAGTATTAAGTTGCCGTATAAATAGGGATATATTTATTTCAGTTGCCGAATAACAGGCCGGGGATAAATAAGAACCATTAAAAAGAATAATTATATGATTTAGATTTTGTATAAAACAGATATGTGATGAAAAAGAAAGAAAAAAAAGGTGGAGATAATGATCATGATCCTGACGGCCGCCTTACCGGAGATCTCCGAGGAACTGTTGATCGAGATTCTAATCAGATTGCCAGCGAAATCTCTGATGAGATTCAAGTGCGTCTCAAAGGAATGGCTCTCACTTATCTCCTCTCGTTACTTGACCAACCGATTCCTTAAACCCTCACGACGAAGTCGTTTCATCGCGTATTTTATGGATAGGAAGAATCATAGCCAGTATGTGTTGCGCACATCATCGAATCATGATCAGTCGGACACATCGGTCTCCGTAATCGACCAAGATCTGACCATTCCGACATTAGAGGGAGGCCGCTTAGTGAGCTCTGTTCGTGGCTTGTTGTGTGTCAGTAATGGGAGAAGAGTGCGAATTTGTAACCTCAACACAAGGCAGGTTGCGGAATGGCCCCTTATGGAAGCAAAATATAATTATAACAGTGCGTTGTATTTTGAACACGATCCCGTTAATGATGAATACAAAGTGCTTAGAACGGTTTGGGAGGTGAGCAAGGAAGGAGAAAGACTAAGAGTAGTGAGATCCGAGCATCAGATGTTGATACTTGGAGCTGGAGCTTCATGGAAAAAGACTCCATGCCGCATTACTCATCGTCCTTTTCGTTGTTGTACCTCGCGAGGGGAAGTCACGATTAACGGTGTCTTGTATTATAGAGCTTGGACTGATGCAAATAGATGTGTGGTTATGAGTTTTAACTTGAGTTCTGAAGAGTTTCGTTTGATTGAACTACCCATTAATGCTTGCATCATTTGGAAGGACTTCTCTACCATAAATCTCATCAACTACAAAGGAAAAGTATCTGTCATTGCATCTTTGAGGTTGTTGCGTGATGGTATTGTGGATGTTTGGGTTCTTGAAGATGCCGGCAAGAGTCAATGGTCAGACAGAAAGACTCTTGTTTTGCATGATTTACAGATGAACTTCGTCCATGGAGATCGGTTATGGATGAGTGGTACTAGTCGCAGTGGTGAGGTTTTGTTGTCAAAGGTAAGTGGCACTATCTTTCAACCTCAACACCCACACATTTTCATTTATAATTTAGAGAGGAATGAGATAACTCAAAGGATTGAATCAAGGCCATTTGTTAATGTCTTTCCTAAGGCAGTTTCTTGGTTTCTCTCAGTTTTTTCGGATGATATTGAGAATATCATGTATTTGGAAACTTAATATAGGCAAGTTATTTTCGCGAACGTTATAATTAGCATCAAGTTTTTTTTTTGAAAATTTATAATATCACGTTGACAAATTAACTGCCCTTTTTGTATATATACGTACGTAAGTTGAAAACTGAAGCTTCATCCTTGGAAGAGAAAAGTAGGCTAAGAATGAAGCTGCGTGGATCTCAGTCGTCGAGTCTGACTCTTAACGCATTTTTTAGAGGATATTAGGGGAGCATCATCATGGATTCTTGGATGATCTCTTCGGAAAGTGATTGGTGGTCTGATCCTCTGGCAGGGCTTCAAAGCCGTGCGAAGCGCCCACGTCCAAGCTCTCAACTCCTCTGTAAACAATCTAACGAATTCAAATTGTAGAAAAGCTTGAGAGTATTTCGGAAACACTTCCATTTTTCCGAGGAGAAAAAACGGCCGCGGAAAAGCTCTTCCATTTCTTTGGCCTTTTATTTATCGAAGATGCGATTCCGATAGATTAGAGAAACTGATTACCAAGAACCGTTTAGTTGCATTAGTTTCCAAATCGAAAGTCAAAACCAATTCATAAAACCCGGTTCCTTTTCGTTTGTGCATGTGTTACTTTTCGCCTTTTGAATATTATCTAACTTTGTCATACTCTATGACCCTATGAACCGGCATCTAAATAATGCATTATTTTGTATGATTACTGAATTTTATAATCGATATTTTAGACCAATATGGACTCAGATTCTCCTTTGTATGTTCTATGGTATAACCAAAAGCTTTTTTTGGGTAATATATTTATAAGAATTAGTCGGCGCTGTTAAATTTTCTGTCAAGAATTACTCTTCAATCATAAGAAAACATTTTTCCATTTTGTTTCCTCATTTTTTCCTCTTCCATACGATACCATAAGAGAGAGTTTCCTCCTACCTTCTCATTTATGTAATTGAACAACTAAAGCCATGTTCCTTTTAAAAAGCACTCACTTATGCATTAAGCAACTACACGCACTCGAATATATACGATTATACTCTTTTATTTTATATACGATTATACTTCTGTAACTTTTATTCAAAATTGATTGAAAAATCATTAAAGTAATTATAAATATTTTGTTCAAGATAACCCATTTAGTAGAGCAAACCTAACTAACTATAGATAACAAATATAGTAGGAATACATACAATTGAATGGACCACTATTTATCTCAAACTCATGTATAAATTAATGTATACTTTTGTTGTGGTGGACGATGGTGGTTTTTTTAAATAGCTAATTAATATTTAACAATCCCATAACTAAAGAAAATTTAACGACGAGTGGAACCGAAAACGTTCATGGGGGCTCCACCTCACATGAAAAAATACGATCATTTAGTGGACCGACGAGTACTCGTTAACTAACCGTGTTTCTAATTTATCATATACTTTGAGACTAGAGTATTTTTTTTATTTAATAATGATTTTGTAAAAAAAAAGACTAGAAGGTTACAGAAAATGATATAACCACTATTTAATAAGTCTATGACTCCCATGCACTTAGCTTACGTAACGACTACGCATTCATCATCACCTCTCATTTTCACGTCTCCTCTCCTAACTTTCAACTCTATAAGCTCAATCCCCCCATATCTACAAAACTCCCTTTTTGTAATTTCTCTTTGATCAAAATCTAAAAACTCTCCGATCACAACATGCCGGGAAATTCTCACCGCCGGGGATCCGTAATCGTCTTCACGGTGATGATCACGTTGCTGACGTGTCCAATAATCATCAACGCTTCATCATCATCAGATTCTTCTTCAGCAGCAAGAAAGCTCGACGAGGTTGATCCCATAAAGTGCTCTCCAAGCTGCATCCAAAACCCTCCTCCGCCGTCTCCTCCACCACCGTCTCCGCCACCGCCTGCGTGTCCTCCTCCGCCAGCTCTCCCACCGCCTCCGCCGAAGAAATCCAGTCCCTATTGCCCACCGCCTCCGCCGCCGGCTAATTTCTTGTACATCACGGGTCCGCCGGGAAATCTCTACCCCGTTGATGAACAGTTCGGAGTGGCCGCCGGAAAAAGTTCTATGGTGGTGAAGCTCTCCGGTCTAATCGCGTTTGGAATCTTGGGGTTCTTGATTCTTTGAAACATGATCGGAGAAAAAAATATTTGAAGATCTGTTGGTATGTTCAGATTTACTTTCTAATTAGTTGTTATCAAGAACGTAATTGATCGTTGATATTTGAATAATTTTACTAGCTGGGATTATATTTGTTTCATCATATTTTCCTTTATCCAAATTTTCTAATGGTTTTTTAACCAAATAATTAATAAGGTGCGTATACCGAAATTCTGTTCAGAGTAATATGTAAATTCTGGAAATGTATTCTCTTTATGTGATATGTTCTCTGTTCAACTTGCCATTGAATTGATTCTCGAAATTGAAAAGTTTTCTTTGTGCGGAATAATTTTATAGAAAAGCAAACTGTTCTCAACAAATGTAAAAGATTTATTCATAAAGAGAAAAAAAAGAGAAGTAAAGTTAAAAAGGCGAATTTTCAATATTTTGTCCTTTTAGGCTTTCCTCTTCACCCTTCTAAGTTAGTTATTTTTATTAAGATAACTAAAGTAAACGGCATGAGCTGACAAAAAAATACAGTAGATGAAGTTAAACCGGAGAGAGTTGATAATAATCATTGGCTAAAACAACATAACGCCTGAAAATTTTTGAAGATATAAAATGTGTTTGACTATATTATATTAGATTTAATTTTAAATACTATTATTTATAAACAGTAAAATCGAAAAAAATCGAAAATGTAAATCGAAACCAAATCAAAGCTGAAAAAAAAAAAGAAGAAAGAAAATATTTTTGAGGTAGCACCTGCCGATATCAAACAGTAAAAAAAAAAAGAAAAAAAGACAGGTGTTGTGATGGTAAGAGAAATGGAGATCAACTTGGGTTTCAACAAAATAGGTCCCGCAAAGCCGCCGACCTCAGACATGACATGTGGATCTGTTTCGCCTAACGCTATTTTCTACCAAATCTCCATCTCCCCCCTACGTTTTTACTTTTCTTCTTATTCAACGCTTACTAATACAGTAATACATACCGACTAATTACGTAAATTAATCATATATCACTAAACCAAGTGTGGTAATTTATTTGGATATATCTTTACCACATTTGTATTGTCTTTGTAAACCTCTAACAAATCATTATTTTCAGAAATCATCTAACATATAGTATTTCTCTTTATAAAGCAAAACGAAAGAAAGATAAAATTTGCCAATTTAGAAACTAAAAAAGACATGGAATCAATGAAGGAGTTATTCGCTCTCTTTTTTTCTTTGAAGTTGCAATTGTTGTGGACTTTATGAGGTATGAACTAATATGGAATCAATGATGGAGTAATTCGCTCTTTTCTTTTCTTTGAGGTTGCAATTTTTGTGGACTTTAGGTATGAAATAATTGTGCACCACACAGCTGTGATTATGCTTTTATTGCCTCAAAAAGGCAACACAACACAAACTCCTTCATTATTTTATGCAAGCTCACTAGTATATACACACGTATAGTCTATTTTCTGTTATATTTTTTTGGTTTAATTTTGTTTACTTTTTCTTAACGTTTGATTGTCATTATCATTTTTGACTTACTTTGGTAAAGAGGAAAGTCGCGAGTTGTAGTAGCTATAACTACCGCACCGTCTTTTGGGTTACATATTCCCTTCTATTTGTTAGTCTTTCCCTTTCACAAAACTATCATTTATATTTTAAACAACGTTGTTTTATGATTTCATTTCAAATTTAAAAATAAAATATATAAAATTTACTATACTAATCAAAATAAAATTAATAAAATATAATAAAATTTACAACTTTTTTCTTTATAATAATATTAATCATTTCTTATTTATTAAATCATAAAAAAATATAGAAAGAACACCTAGTTTAAAATAGAAAAAGTAATACTTTCTCTGTTTCACAATTGACTATCAAACACACACCAAGTAACAATATCGGTGTGGTATCCGTAGGTTTTAAGATTGGCGTGAGATTTAACATATGATAGAAATGTTCTTCATTATTTATGACTTACGGTTTCAAACAAAAAAATAGACTTCAATTGATTAGTTTTCAGTTACGAAATAATCATTTAAACCGATGCCATCTAGGCATCTACTAAAAACTTCGAAAAAATTGTAAATAGCTATGATGTACCTTTAAACCCCTTCAAGATCACTCAACGTCTAGCCCTTTACAGATATATGCTCACGAATTTCCCTCAAAATTATAATCAGAAGTACCAATTTCTTATAATCTGAGATTAAAAAGTATTCTATTAATCAATGATTATTGACGAGAAAAGTTTACTTGAAGCATCATTAAGACTTTTGGAAACAGATGCCACAATGTATCCATCTTTCTTTGGCAAAATTAAAATATTTTTCACCCATCGACCACTTTAAGCATCTACGACGCATAATTTCTTTAGAGGACATAATTAGGTCATTGTAGTGGTTGATTTGTAGAATATTCATCTAAAATTTGTCGTTTAACAAAAGGGCTTTTATTTTATTTTTGTAAAATGATTGCTGAATATCTCTCTATTTTTAATAGCAAAGCATACATGTTCTTCGAAACTATTCCGAGTCAATAATTTACAAATAATAACCAAAACATCTGTACACAGAGCGCCGGAGAGCCCGTTTACAATCAAACCAAGATCCAAGAAAATTACATATTACATAGTGTAAGATCATTCATTACGGCTTAATCTATATAATAATAATAATCCGAAAAATATGTATTGTTGTATATTTTCATTATACGGTTGTATATTTTCATTATATGGTTGTGCCTTTTCATTTTAGCGGTTATGTTTTTTTATTATACATTTTCGTAATTTTTTTAAATTTGAAAAATACATTTTATGGTTGCGTTTTTTCTTTACAATCCTATTTTATGATTACGTTTTTTCATCGTAATTTTTTATTTTTTATTTCTATTAATTACTAAAATAGCTTTTTTTACATAAAATAAGAAAAATAAATTTATAAATTTTGCTGTCAAACATTATTTTCAATACATTACAGTTGATATTAAAATCTATGTAAAATCAATAAAAAAAAATGTTCCTCTTCTTATTTTATAAAATGCTAAATATAGTTCGACATTTCAATTGTCATTCTTTTTGCCAGACGAATGAACTAACTGAGAACTGGGATTGGTTAGCTAACATTAGAGTTGGTTGACTGTGGTAGCTTGTAAGCTCAAGGACGAAGAGATGTCTCAACCAAATGGTGTGAAAATCAAGCGGTTATCAGAAAAGTGCAACCCTTCATAAGGGTGCAAGGAATGGTTGGGTCTTTTACAGAAAACACCCTTTCATCCCTATATAAGGGATGAACGTCCTAAGAGTTGGACACAACATCCACACCCACAAAATGAGTCACAAAACTTCTCCCAAAACATTCACGATCAAGGACCACCGAGAAAGATGTCGGTCGGAAGTCCGGTGACGACTATCGGCGAATGAGGGAGGAACCACGATTGTCCGAGAAGAACTTGGATAGATTTAGGCCTAGGAGTGCATGATCGAAGGGACACGAAGGTTCGTGTTCGAAGGGGCACGAATGTTCGTGTTCGAAGGGGCACAAATGTTCGTATTCGAAAGGACACGATGGTTCATGTTCGAAAGGACACGATGGTTCGTGTTCGAAAGGGCATGATGGTTCAAAGGGACACGATGGTTCGTGTTCGCAGTGAACCAAATGATACATATATTATTACTAAAATAGTTTTGTCTTTCAAAAATTGTGTTTTTTTTTACTATAATTTTTTGTTAATACATTTTTATTTAGAATGATAATTTTTTTTGTCGTAATTCTTCGTTTATACTACTATAACAATATCAATATATGTTCTTAATGTTAATTGTTACTTATTCTAATATATAATATATTTTCACTTATGATCACACATTTTTACTATAATATAATCGATATTATGAATTTTAGTATAAAACTAAATCGATATTACGAATTTTAATATAAAATTTTTCATGCGACATTGCGGGGGTCCCGAGACCTAGTTCATATAATAATAGAGTAATTAATTTCCATTATTATAACATGCATGCTGACAAAATAAGTCAACACTAGTTCAATGCAAATCCAAAATTAACAAATTCCATCAACAAACGATGAGTTAATTAGACGGACTAACATAGAATAATTAGAGATAAATTAACACCAATGATTAATGTGATTAAGGAAGAAGACTAGCTTAGTTAGCAAACCATTAGTTCCAATAATTTACAAGACAAGTGTCTTCTAGCTAGAGTCCACACCTTCCAACTAAGCATTTTCCAAAAAACTTATCTTAATATATATACTTTCTTCGCTTTCTCTGACCCACAAATCTTTATTTACCATTCAAAAAACATAAAAATAACGAACAAATCTTTCATCAAGAAAGGTAAAAAGAAAACATGAACAAAAACGATCATGGCCTTCTCCTCCAGAGCTTATTCTTCATCTTTTCTCTTCTTTACTTCCCGTACTTAGCCATATCCGAGACGCCGTGTCCGTACCCGTGTTATCCAACGCCGCCTATTGGCGGTGGCTCCTCCACGCCCTCAATGACTCAACCACCACCATATCCTCCTCCAGCCGTTAACTACCCTTCTCCAGCTGGGAATTTACCAAATTACCCTCCTCCGGCTGGAATTATACCAAACTACCCTTCTCCACCGTACAGTGGCGGTGGCGGTAGTGACAACAGCCTTTATGGTCCTCCACCGCCAGACGCTATCTTGCCGTACTTCCCTTACTACTTTAGAAAACCTCCTCATCAAACGGATCAAACGTCATCGTCTTTACGCGTGGCGGTTCCAGGGAAATTGACGGTGAGGATCGTAGCCGTGGCAAATCTTGTGGTGGTTGGAGTTCTCGGTAACATTTTGTTTATAACTTAATTAGTAACTCTTGTGGAAGTTTTTCGTATGTTGTGTAATAAAATATTATAATAGTTTAGAATATTACTGCAGCGGAACTAAAGAAGAAAAATGTTGATTTAGGATCAGTTAGGGGTGTGCTTAGAGTAAAAAAATTAATAAAATAATGTAAGAGATTTAGTTTAGAAACAAAGTTAAATGAGTTGATTATTGGTAGAACATGTTTCTAAGTAAAATTTTAATAATCTAAAACATATAATATTTTTAAAACTTAAAAAATAACATTTAATAAACTTATATTAAAATTGATTTGAAATTAAAAAGAAACACAAAATACAATTCCAAATACAGATAGTTATTATTGAAAAAAAAAACATTAAAGAAATAAATGAAAAACATAAAAACAAACAAACATATTACTTAATTAAAACACACAAACATTTTATTTATTTAATACAAAGTGTAAAAATTTTATTTATTATTTGGAAAATGTCTAAATTTATTCCATATATTCAAGGACTTTCTTTGTTTGTTGTATATATCTTCTCTGACTCGGCAAATAGAACCGCAAAACACATCTTAATTTTATATATATGAATAGACATACACCACAACACAGTCAAATTGAACTCCAAAACGATTTATGACTATAGAAAGAAGCAGAGACATTGTTGCTATATCATATGTGATCATTTTTACATGATGATATAGACACCTTTTCCATCTCAGCCGCATCACCCTCCTCCTTGCGAGGTGGATCCATCTCTTCCACCTGA
>OVAQ01003104.1:0-10683 GCA_900406345.1 Erysimum cheiri | reverse complement strand
TTTTGGTTAAGTAAACCAATCAATTAAATCACAGAACTGTTTAAAAGATTTACACAAACCAAATCCAATGGACCAATGTTAACTAGATGCTTCGGTAACAATGAACTCAACCAAAATTGTTGAATGAACAAAACTCAAAGATCATCTTTTGTTTTTTTTTTTTGTATCAAAAATATCATCAAAAGTTTTATTTTCCATAAATGCTTGTACACAACTGTAGAAATATGTGGAATCACATGTACCATTCCGTTTTAACCTTTTTTGATTTCCCTGATGAATAAATGCTTCTACACTATGGTGTCCAGTAACTCCATATATAAGCTATTCTGTTTCTTGAAACTGTGATGACAAGTTCTTATTGTTACTGTTGGGTGGAGAACTATCTAAGAATTACAAAAAGGAAATGTTAGCCGAACAAATAAAAGTCCCATTTAATTCAAATACTCAGTGCACTTCAGATACATATGGAAATTATTGTTGGAAAATAAATATAAAAGAAGCAAACAAAATTAATAAGTTTATAAAAGAAAAGGGCGAAGAACTTTGTGTAAAAAAATTTCATATTTGGGACACAAGGAAATGACGTATACACACGCAGAAATGGCGTATATACACACAAAAAGAATGATGGTAGATTTAGCAAAAGCCTGCAACAATAGCTTTAGTCGACGTTGAAAGAGGATTGATATGTGACTCAATGTCACTTGATTCATACTCGGCCACTTAGTTTCCTGAAAGCAAGCACATACCGGTACCTATAAAAGGAGATAAAGGAAGTTAGCTAACGCATAGAAGAAATTGAGAGCAAAAGACTTTACCTCTTCACTACGTCTTCCAGCTG
Organism: Erysimum cheiri; assembly: GCA_900406345.1. Classification (NCBI taxonomy): domain Eukaryota; kingdom Viridiplantae; phylum Streptophyta; class Magnoliopsida; order Brassicales; family Brassicaceae; genus Erysimum; species Erysimum cheiri. Next base: position 9,842 of record OVAQ01003104.1, on the reverse strand, counting down.
GAAACCGAGTGATTCGACTAGGATCATGCTTCCACTGTAAGCAAGGACTAAGATCACGGTGATCAACATGATGGTCAACAGAAGCATCCAGGGACTCACAGCCATGCGCGTATAGATACTTAAGGCTTAATGGAAGTACTTCTTTCAAAGACTTGAGTTTCTTGCAATAATTGAGGCAGAGAGTTACCAATGAGGAGAGATTCTTGATGCTTCTAGGCACTGTTTCAAAATCGTGTCTGCTGATATCCAAATATGTCAAATTTGCAAACCGAGTAAGCTGATCAGACAAAGATTGAACATTCTTGCAGTTGTCAAGCCAAAGCTCAACCAAACAGTATCTGCTCTGATCTTGTTGTGCATGAGAAAGGTTCACCAATGAGTGGAGACTTGTACAATCAGAAAGAGTGAGGGTCTCCAGCTGATATAGTTCTGGCAATGTCTCGAGTCGACGACAGTTACAAAGCGTCAAATGTTTCAAATTGGTAAGAAGAATCATCGTCGTAGGTAACACTCTGAAGCCATTCCCACTGAGGTCTAATTTCTCTAGAACCAGCATATGGTGAATGTCATCTGGAATTTCTTCAATGCTTAGGTTGATTAGATTTAACTCCATCAACCAAGGAAAACCTGAAAAGCTACAACACTTAAAAGGATCGCTTCTCTCACTGCGGCTGAACCGCATGATGTCGAGTGATTTAAAATTGTAGGGAGGTGACATGAGCTTAGGTGTTTGATTTTCCAACATCATCTCTTTCTCAGAAATAAAACAGAGATGCTCTGCATATCCTCCAAGAAGCTCCAACTCTATTTCTATTTTGCCATTGATTGATAGATCTGGAATGGAAATATTTCCCTGGAATTCATAAGACTTTGCATCAAAAATTTCCATGCAGATTAATCTAACATGGGAGCTGCTGTTTTGAAAGACAGTAGATTCAGATTCCCTTAATATGATCCTTAGATTCTTAAGCCCATCACAGTTGGAAACATCAAGCTTCTTCAGTCTAGATAAGCCCCATAGAGACTTTGGTATCTGTTTCAATGAAATACAACCTTCTAGTATCAACTCCTCGAGACAAACTGCTTCTTGAAGATCAGGAAGTTCTTTAAGATCTTTAGAGCCTGTCAGATCTAGTCTCCTCAGATGCAAAAGTCTCTAAGAAGAATGAAACAAGAGAGAAAAGAAATGCTTAAAAAGATAGGAACATTTTCTAGCAAAGAATTGAAGAGACAACAAAAGTAGCATACCTGGACTTCACCCCAAAGGCTTGTGAGCTTACTATAACACAAATTTAGTTCAACTAAAGAATCTGGACGAATATTGGAAGGTAAGGTTGTATAAGAATATGCATCCCAATGTAGTAATCTAAGCATACGAGGAACTAGCAAATTTTCCTCTAGATTGCGTCGTATCCTGGACTCTAAACCTTCAGAATGCTTGCACAACTTAAGAAACTTGAGATTGTGCATCGGCTTGAAAACATTCCATTCAATATGAAAACTATAGGGAATTACACAAACAGTTAGTGCGACGCCTTCATTTTTGCTTGTACCCTGAAGATAGTATACATATGTAACAGTTTTAAAAAAAATCATGGTATAACCAAACAAACATTTAACATGAGCACAAGGAGAAGTTTGTGGATGCTTACTGCATTGTCTGCCAGCACTGCATATATGTCGTCATGATGCCACAAGATGCGTTGTTTGGCAGGTTTGAAGCCAGATTCTTGACGCACAATCTGTCTTCCCGTTTGCTCTACCAGACCATGCATAGCTATACACCCATCCGTTGATATGTCGATGAGAGACTTTTCCGCTAAATCTCTAATTCCAAATTGACCGCGATCAAGAAGGGTCATGACACGAAGGACAGGGTCTCCATTGAAAAGGCAAGCGATATGAAGAAATGCAGTTTTACCAAGGTCATTTAAGCTATCATAGCTAATTTTCAAGATACTCATAATATTCTCGTAAGGAGCTTCCTCAAATGATATCAAACTATCTTTCCACTCCATTAGGGACTTGCCATGGAGATAAAAGCCAAAAGCCTCAAGGGCCAAAGGAAGACCTTGTGCAAGCTTTGAAGCACGAATTGAGAGATCTTTGTAGACGTGAGAAGGAGGATGTCCTCCTTCAAAAGCAACCTGCTCAAAGAGTTTAAGTGCATTATCATTATCCATGCACTTAACATCGTACACAATCCTCACTCCACAGGAGTTAAGCAAGCTCTTGTCCCGTGTAGTTACAATGATTCGACTCCCTGGTCCAAACCATCTAGCCTCTTTTGCCAGTGCATACATCTGGTTCACATCATCCACATCATCAAGGACAAGAAAAACTTTCAGGTTTCCAAGCCTTGACTTGATACAATGAGCACCCTGTTCCACACTCCACAATTTCACATGTTCTTCGCCCAGAATGTTGGAAAGAAGCTGTTCTTGTAAGTATAAGAGACCATGTTTCGAAGACATCTTCCTAACGTTTTGTATAAAACAATAATGAGGTGAGAATCTAGATTTATATTCTTCATAAATGTACTTGGCTATGGTGGTCTTGCCAATGCCTCCCATTCCCCATATTCCTATCATACGAACCTCATCACTGGAGTCCATCTTCAAGAGAGGAATGAGACCTTGAACATGAGTTTTCATCCCCACAATATCACCAAAATCTACTGGAGACATAGATAACAATCGGCTTGAAATACGTCGGACAATGTCCTCAATCATCGTGGCCTCATCCTCGCTAAAAAGGGAAAAAATCAATTAAGAAAACTCTCTAAAGAAAGGATTTTGCTTTTGGTAAGTGACTTGTGATGGAAGTATACCATTGTGTAGAATCTTTGCCCTTTCGGTTGGCGATACGCGTAAGTGCTTCTCTCCATACAAGAACCGTGTCCGCCATTTCTAAACCTTGGTATCTTTCTAAGGAAAATTTTCCTCGCTGATTTCTCACGTCAGAGGGGTTTACTCCATAGAATACAGGAACAACTTCAATCTCCTTATTGTCCTGAAGTTCCATAATTAATCGTAGCTCCTCCAAGCACCACCTTGAAGTAACGTAGTTCTCGGAGATAACTACGGCAGCAAATCTTGAACTCCGTATGGCTCTGCAGAGTTCATCGGAAATGGAATCTCCGATCTCAAGCTTCCGATCGTCTTTGAAAGTAACAATTCCCCTGCTTACAAGTGCCTTATGCAGATGGNTTATGCAGATGACTAACGAAACTTTTACGAGTGTCTTCTCCTCGGAAGCTGAGAAAAACATCGTAGTTCCAGAGTCTATGTGAAGAGGACGAAGCCATTTGGTCTCGAACAACTTCCATTAAAATAATAAGCCGAGGTGAAGAGGACAAACCCATTTGTAAGACTTTTGGATCCAATCAAATTAAAGGAGAAGACTTTTTTATCCAATCAAATTGAAGGATGATGTCAATGATGCTTCTAATGGCGAAAGCCTACCAAACAATGAAATTACTCAGAATTTTACATCGATCAGAGGATGAAGTTCGATGTTTTCGTCAGTTTCAGAAGAATTGACACTCGAAGAAGTTTTGTGAGCCATCTTTGCCATTCATTGTTTAAAAGGCGGATTAGAGTTTTCAAAAACGAAGAAGAGAGACCAGAGAACGAGCCAGCTTCTTCTCAAGTGCTTCAGTCAATTGAAGAGTCAAGAGCTGCGATTGTGGTTATATCAAAGAACTTTGCTTCCTCTGTTTCGTGCTTAGATGAATTAGTGAAGATAATTGAGTGTAGGGACAAAAGATCCCAAGGATCCACCACTTCCTTGTTTTTGGTGGTGCCATTCTTTTACTACATAGATCCTTGTGATGTTTTAAGACAAGCAGACAATCTTAGCGAACATGTCGGTGGAGACAACAACTTGGAGAAGTTAGACAAGTGGAGAGATGCACTAACAAAGTTTACTCGGACATTTGACCATTTCTTTGATTGGTACGATGATTTTCAGTTTCTGTTTTTGTTCCAATTTCTGAGAGATTTTCTCACTTTTTTTGTTTGGCATGTCAGGGAGCAAGACGACTCATACATAATCGATAAAGCTACCAATTATATTTCTCAACATTTGTCGGCACGCAGACCAACGAGCAATCAGGAATCTGAAAGCTTAAGTACATCTAGGACTGAGAGTAATGAGTTAAGTGAGTCTGAAAGGTTAAGAACACCTAGGAGTGAGAGTAACGAGTTAAGTCTCATTGAACTGTCCACCTTGGCGGTTCAGGATCTTAAGGCTGCTATTGGAAAGATGGCTGAGAGATACATATATAGAGAAAAGCCTATTAGTATCAAACCTAGGCTTAGGAGCTCCATAACTGTTACTGGGGACGAGTTGTCTGTGATTTCTAGTGATGATTTCACTAGTCTTGTTGGGATGGATCGGCACATAAAAGCAGTGGAAACATTACTGCTTGATTTAGATTCGAAAGACAGAGTTGGAGAAATTGGCATTTGGGGTGTGAGAGGAGTTGGCAAAACCACACTTGTGAGATGTGTTTACAAACAGATATCACTACAGTTTCAAGATCACTGCTACGTCATGAACGATACCAGCGACTATTCTCTAGGCCGTGATTCAACGTGTTTACTAGAGGAAATAACAAGGGATGCTCTGAAGAAAACGTCACAGAGTGAAACTATAAACCCTAATGTTGTTAAGGCTAAGCTTGGACACAGAAAGTTTTTGCTTATCGTTGATGGTGTGGATCACATAGGCCAACTCAAAGATATCAGTTTGATTGCCAGTTGGTTTGGTCCGCTTAGTAGACTGATCTTTGTAACCCAAGACAAGAGTTTGCTACTTGAATTGAATTAGGCATCTCTATGAAGTAGAAACTCTAAAATATGATGAAGCTCTTCAACTCTTTTCTCAATTTGCCTTCAAACAGATACAAGTTCCTAGAGGTTTCGATAGATTATCTGCTCGTGCTGTCTTTATAGCAGGTCATATTCCACTTGCCCTTAAAGTATTCGGCTCCTACCTATGCGGGAAAAATACTAGGGAATGGGAATATGAGTTGCTTAGACTCGAAGCATCACAAGAAAATTGTATTTCAGTAGTTTCTAGTTACATCGGAGGGGACTGCTATCGAAGACAGCCAACCAAATTAGATCGATACATTGGAGGAGAAGACGATGACGGAGAAGAGTTTCCTTCGTATTGCTTCGCTCTTAGATGATCAAAACGTGAATCACGTTCCAACTTAAACTGATTACACCATATATGTGTACTTATCGTACTTGTTCAAAGATTAATAATATGCAATCGTTTTGTAATATGGAATATAAATCGTTTTGGTTGAGTTCATTGTTACCGAAGCATCTAGTTAAACATTGGTCCATTGGATTTGGTTTGTGTAAATCTTTTAAACAGTTCTGTGATTTAATTGATTGGTTTACTTAACCAAAAAATCGAAATCGCGTACCGACCGGTTCGTTGGGTTTGTATTTGCTCCTCTGTGCTCTAGCCTCAAGGCTTTGATTTGAAGAGCTGCCGCCGAAGCTTTGTCAATGGCGACGAACCCGACGTTTGAGCTATTTCCATCTTCCCAAGGTTCTGGGCTAGGTTTAGGGTTCCTTGATTCACCAGAGCCAGCTCTTCCTCCACCGCCTCCTCCTGTTGAAGTATTATCCTCCGAGGTATCGTCGCTACTACTTCCTCTGCAACCTCATCTCCAATTTCTTATGTAATTCTCCCTCTTTTAATCTCTCGAGATTTCTTCGCAGTAGGCATCTTCCTCCGTTGAAGTGGATAAAGTGAGTATCGGCGAGATCACTCTTTTGAAGGTTAGTTTCCCTTTTCACTTGCCGAGAAAAATTTGAGAAGGAAATTGAGAAATTGAAACTCTCAAATGCTAAAATATGTCAATTAAACCCTAAAAAGGGTGAATCATAGTGAGTGTAATCTCAAAAAATGTTCAATCAGCTCAAAGCTAGTCTGGTTGAGATGGTGATGTTCATGGAAATGATTAGTTTTAGTTTGTGCTTTGTTTTTAGGGTCGTGTGAGCACTAAAGAGGTCTTTGGTTTGCCTAATTCGGATTTGGTTCCTGGAGTATATGAAGGTGAATGATTTATGATCTAGTTATGGTTTATGTGATGTGTGATGTGTATTCTTTGCATTATGCATTTTCGTTAAATCTCGAATTCGATTAAATCTAGGTGGGCTTAAGCTTTGGGAAGGATCAATTGATCTTGTCAAAGCTCTTGAAAAGGAATCACAAACCGGAAACTTATCATTTTCTGGAAAGCGGGTTCTCGAGGTAGGCTGTGGGATTGTTCACCCTTTGCTTCATTATCAAACTATAGACTGTTTCTCAATCCTAATGTCATTGAATCCGTGGTTTCAGCTTGGATGTGGTCATGCACTTCCAGGAATCTATGCGTGTCTCAAGGTAAGTTGATGCTTGCTGAGCTTCTATTTTATACTCTCTGGCCAAGGCAAAGACCCATCTTCTTAGATCTTTGGTCTCTTTTGGTGTCCAGGGTTCAGATGCCGTTCATTTCCAGGACTTCAATGCTGAGGTCCTTCGATGTCTCACCATTCCAAATCTGAATGCTAATCTGTCTGAGAAGTCTTCCTCTGTCTCAGTAGGTGCAACAGAAGTTCGTTTCTTTGCCGGTGAGTGGAGTGAAGTTCATCAGGTTCTTCCACTAATTAATAATGATGGTGAGACTGATAAGAAGGGTGGTTATGACATCATTCTAATGGCTGAGACAATATATTCCATATCCGCTCAGAAAAGTCTCTATGAATTGATTAAAAGGGTACGCTCTCGTTTTCTTCTAGACTAGATAGCAGAAACTTTTATGATCATTCTTAAAGATTGATTGGAGGTTCGAGACTTGGCTCTTTGCAGTGCCTGGGGCATCCTGATGGAGCAGTGTACATGGCTGCAAAGAAGTACTATTTCGGGGTTGGTGGAGGGACAAGGCAGTTCTTGTCTATGATAGAGAAAGACGGTAAGATGGTCTATTCGATGATGTATATAAAGCAAGGGTTGCATTGTTCATCCTCTACAATGAGAATATACCCATGTACTAATAAGACCCCATTGCATCAATTTAACTTTATTGCAGGTGTTCTTGCTTCAACATTGGTGTCTGAAGTCACAGATGGTTCCTCCAATGTTAGAGAGGTATGGAAGCTTTCCTACAAGTAAGTCAAAGATCTACCGGGATTCAATATCGCTCCATTCTGGTCCAACGATTCATCGAGTTTAGTGGATTTGTGTTGCTCATCAAAATGAGTAGAAACTCAAAATATCATCTAATGTTTAGCTTATAGATTCTGTCGACTTTATAATTATTGCTTAGTTTTGTTCTTTGATACATTATCTGACTTGTAAAAGGCTTATTTCCCGTCTATTATCACTGAACCAAAGTACCAAGTTATGCTTACTTAGTAAATGACTCGGATGATTGTGTTTGGCCAAATCAGATACGTTCGTTTATCTGTTTTTTGTTTTTTACAGTAATTGACTTTAACTTGATTATCCCTCTTAACTTTGTTTCTACAAAATATTTTACCAAATAAATATTCTCACATGGTAGAACTTGCAAGTTAGAATTGGAATGTCCTCTTAGTTAAACAAAGGAATAACTTAGGGGAAAATTCCGAAACTGAAATTGGAATATCCTTTTGTTGGGTTAATTAAAGAATAACTTGGGGAAAAAATTAAAAAATAAACAAAGAATAACTTAGATGTATAAATTAAATATTCTTAATTCCGATGTACTTTCCTTTCCGTGACAAAAGAGTATTAAGAAAATAGAAAGTTAAGTTACTAGGACAAGCATAATTCTATGCGTAACCAAGGTTCNTCGGAGATTCGATCTCTGGTGTGATGGTGTCTGTCTTCTGTGGACTTATCATTTGCCACTAGGACAAGCATAATTCTANATTAAGAAAATAGAAAGTTAAGTTACTAGGACAAGCATAATTCTATGCGTAACCAAGGTTCTAAAAATCGTTAGGCGCTACTTAGACGGTGCACTAACGCCTAGCGCCTAGACGGCCGAAACGGGGATTAATCGGGGACTAGGCGGTACAAAAAATTAAAAAGAAATACATAGTCTTCAATAGATAAGTATATTATATAATGCTATAGTCGGACATTTTATGTTAATAGTTTAAGTGGCACAGTGGTAGCAACAAGCCTTTTTGGAATCCCCACAATGGTTCGAACCTCTGGAGCTCCACAATTGTAGTTTTAATTAAATTGTAAGGGTAAAAACGTAATTATACATGTGTTTTCTTCTTCTCCACACACAAACCCTAGCCGAACTACTGTATTTTTTTTTTTTCCGTTTGTTTTTTCAAGTTTCTTACATTTGTTCTCCATTTTTTCATGAAATTTAACCAAAATACTATAGATCTATCATTAATTCACAGATTTCATTATAGTAGTATGAAAAATTAGAGAAAGCCTAAACCAAACTAAACCGGACGACTTGGGCGATTTGGCCGATTCCCACCGATTTGCAGCACCTAAACCAGGCTTCCGGTTTGTGTCTCCGATATGTGACTAATCGCATCGGCTGGTCATATTTGGGCGATTAGTCGGCGATTAATCTGCGATTAGGCCGATTTTTTGAACATTGNATTCTATGCGTAACCTTTTCATTCTAAACAAAAAATAATTTAAAATAAAGATTATATTCTATTTGAAACCATTATTTGAAACCAAAACATCAGAAAATTATTAAAAATACTAAAAATACGAATATATTTATGTCAACTTTAGATATACACTATTCCGAACTCGCGGATTAAAATGTGACGGTTGCAATCTTGGTCATCATTATTATAATTATTATAGTGATGGTTATCGTTGTTATCGTTATGGAGTTTTCTTTCACAACGAATGCGCCAATTCAAGTATAGAGATTCACAATCTCTATCATCTACAACATTCTCTTCACATCAAAGTACTTGCAGAACATGAAAATGTCTGTGGAAAATGCAACATTTGTAGAGGTAATTTGGCAAAGACGTATTACTGTTGCCAAATTAATGGCCAATCGATCAAGCTATTGAACTCGATTTGAACACGAAATCAAAACCAATCAACGAACCAAGAATGAACAAGAGAAGAAGAAGATGCAGAAAGTAAAGAACACACGAGAACTTTAACGAGTTCGGCCTCCACCGTCAATGCGACGGCAGCCTACGTCTCGCCGGGACTTTTCCCCGGAATCCACTACTTTCCGATCAAAGATAGTTACAGATTACAAGTCTCTCTTAGCTCTCTCTCTCTCTCTAGCTTATCTCTCTCTCACTCTCTCTCTCACTGTGACTTAACCGAATGAGATACAACAAGAATCAAGAGAAGCTTATAAAGGGGGTTTCGATTTGTTGCAACCTCCAACAGAATCCAACCGATTCCGTTACATCGACTTGAATCAGCTCTCGCGAGCTCACAAAATATCTTCGTCTTCTAGAAACATCTGAGACGGAGAAGAACAAAACCACAGAAGTTGGGCCTGCTTCTTCTTGCAGCCCATGAGGCCCACATGAATGCTGAGACCATTTTAATTCAACAAAACTCCACCAAATGGTTACAGCACTTCAAAACACTTCAACTCCAACCTTAACAGCTCTTCACACATCTCTGTTCCTAAGTAGTTTCATCACAGTCCCGAAAATCCTGAGTCTAATTACTCAGAACGAATCTGAAGCTTATTCAGTGCTTCAGAAACCTTTGCCACATGCAAAATCTTGGTAAAAATGTCAGCATGATTAATGAGGGTAAAGATTTTTGTTACCTTCACCACTCCCTCTACAATCTTTTCTCTGATGAAGTGGTTCTTCACATCCACGTGC
>OVAQ01003103.1:0-10684 GCA_900406345.1 Erysimum cheiri | reverse complement strand
GCGACCACTTTTGCGGCGCCTGACCAAGATGAATGGAGCTTATGTTTCGACAGGTGGAAGTTCCTGAATTGCAGAAGAAATTGAATCTACCTGAGCTGTTTTCAATTCAGAAGAGTCTGATCATGTATTCTCAAAAGATACTGAAGCAATCTCTAATACAGATTTCTCACCAGCTGAAGCAGTCAACCCCTCTGTCACTGCACACTGTAAATCTGAATCTTCACCAACTGAACCAGTCAACCCCTCTGACACTGCACTGACTGATACTGNACAGCTGAATCTTCACCAACTGAGATTTCACCATCTTCACAAACTGCTTCACAAGCTGACCCAATAAGAGCTGCAATAGAAGTAGAAGCATCTGCCACATCTGCTTCCTTGTCAACCACAGCTTTGTCAACCAAGACACTTTTACCCTTTGTATCCACAACATTTACTTCCTCTTGTTTTGTTGACCCGGATGTGCCTCTCTTATCAGAAATCGGGCCTTTTGAAGAATCTTTCACCTTCCATTCTGCAGGAGCCCCATTTAACATGATTGTATCATTTGTATCATTTGCTTGAGACCTCCGTTTAGGTTTTGCAGATCTACCTTGGCGAGATTGCCGAGCTACTCTTGGTCTGCTGACTGATCTTTGCGGGATCCGTCGACCTGATTTTGTAACCAGGCGCCAGAGCTTACATTGACTACGCTCATGGCCGTATGCGTTGCATTCCATACACCGTGGTGGAAGCCAAGGGTAGGAGACATCAATTTCAATTTCCCTTCCAGAGGAGAAGCCAAGAACAACTTTGGATGGTAGCTCTTTGGTGAGATCAACCCGAACCAGCACCTTAGCAACATCAAAAGTCTCCTTTCTTTCCGTTTCAGGAGCTAAAGCAATTGGTTTACCAACAGCTGTAGCAATCCTGCTCAAATTCTTTTTTTCAAAGAGATAATATGGCACTCCACGAAACTCAGCAGTGATCGAAGCTGATGTAATTGGTGGGGATTGTGGAGAGAATTCCGGAGACCATGGTGCTACAAACATTGGAAAACCAGCAATATTCCATACATGTTTACCAAGCAGCAACTCTCTGGTCCGAGGATTTGATACGCGAAGGAGGAAAACACCAGGCCCTATGTTGTGAACAAAGATGCGAGGACCCGAGCGAGCCCATAGTGCGTTGACCACCCCTATAACTCTACCCATATCAGGGTAATTTCCATGAAATTGAGCAAAGATGAAATCTTTGAACTCCTTCTTCGCTTCTTCTATACTTTCATCAGGTATAAGCACAAACGGAGCACCAGAGATGTGCTGAGTTGGTGTTCCGACTTCCTCAAGCTGTAAGGGATCCTTGAGTAAACTAGCGTAAGTGGTTGGCTTCTTTTCCAGAGCAGGTGATGCCTTTTCTGTAGATGGATTTGATATTACTTCAGTTGCAGCAGCTTCAACCACTTGCGGAGGAACAGGGCCGGAGACGGTAGCCTCAACAGCAGCAAGAGAATTTCCGGTTGGTGGTGAATCTGAACTTTCTGAAGGAGAATCCATAAAAACTCGCGGCACAGTAGCAGGGATCAGATCTGTCACTGCCGTGTCGGAGAGAGGCTCAGGCGAGCTCAAATCGGGTGAAGAATCATGAGGAGCGGCGACAGAGGTAGAGCTAGATCCAGAAGAAGCTTTCTTCACCGCGAGAGACCCAGATCCAGCTGAGAATCGAGCAAACTGAGAGGTTCCAGGAACTGAGACAATAGGCTTTGAAGAGCCTTTCTTCCTCTTTCTTGTAGTCATCAGAAATTTTCCGTCACCGGCGTGAGGCCGGCGAACGGTGGCGATTTAGGGTTTGAGGTTAAATCGCTTTTTTTTTTCGCCTTAGGAGAGAGAAAAAAAACTCAAAAAAGGAGAGGTGTGTAAACTAAACAAACTAGAACCGACTAGTTTGATTTTCTCATACGACTCCATGGTTTGTTATTATCACTTCACTTAATTAGCTTTACAAAACCTCCTTGCTACATGAGTCAGGACCAATCTTGGGTATCTACCATCCATGTTTTTTTCATGGCGAGGTCGACGTGATGTGGAATCATTTTTTTTCCGCATGTCCTTATACAGTTATATGATATGGCTTGATATTAGTGGGGACCTTTTTGGAATTGCTGTCATGTCTGACTGGTCCAATATGACGCACCACCTTCTTACAAACAAGTTTGATAAACTTTTGACAAAAAAAAAAATTAAAAACAAGTTTGATAAACCCGTATATATTCTTCTCTATATAGCTCTCTAATCCACGATTATCATGTTTGGAAAGAGTTAATGAAATGAAACATCAACATAAATACCAGTCGACGACTCAACTCGTTCAAGTCATTGAGGAATCGATCGGCAACCGCAACCGCATTAGCTACCTAAGCTATCATGATTCTCCATTTTTCGAAGGTCTTCTCCAACGGTAATTCTATGATCGAAGATTATTCTATAAACAATATATATTTTACGTTCTTTCAAAAAATTCCATTTGATTATATCGTTTGCACATAAACATTTTATGTTGATCAAAAATTTTCAATAATAAGAATGTTTATCATACTATCTAGCATAGAAAATTAATTTTAAACAATTAATTTGTAGTGAGATAATTAAGAACAAAAATAAATTCTTAATTTGATATTGTAACAAACAAATTAATGGCAGATTGTACTTTAAATTTTGATGTACGTAATTAATGTCACTTGTCAGAGTCGATGTTAAAGATGATTAGTACTTTAGTAGAGATTTTAAACATTTTAAATTTTCTTTAGAAATTCTAAAGTCTAATATTATTTATTCACACTTTATACAGCTAAAATATATGTAAATATGAGATAATAGTTATCTTAAATCAAAAGTCCCATTTAATTTATTTATTTCTTTTGGTATGTGAATATGTTCTCTCCCAAACAATCAATTACTAAATTTTTAGTATCTCGATGAACATAGTTGGATGTAAACTATTAATTGCCGTTAACATGCAATTGCAAGCAACCTGTAGTGGCATCCCATTTGTCCTCGTAAAAGTCATTAAAGAGTCAACGATTTCAATGCATGTCATTCTCGATAATAGTACAAAAATGTTAATGTTACTTTTGTCCATAGAAGATGTATTCCCCTATAAGAGTAATTGAATAAATACACTGTTTGTTTTATTCGTACGACGATATATAAAGTTGAAACAGAGCATTGAATATATTTTGGTCCAATTTTCGGTTTGGTTTTGCTTCAATTTGATCACATTTTTCCTCATATTTGGATTGTTTTGCTTAATAAAAAAGGATAATGGCAAGTTCGGTTTAGCTTAGACCATCTCTTAACTTCTCACTAGACTTCTGTACAGATTGTTTACTCAATTGGGAAGATAATTCTCATATGTGTATTTTGGTTTGGGTTGAGTTCAAGATAAGTTCAATCGGAAGAACTAAACCGAGTCAAACTATTGTACATTAATTGGATTTAGTTAATCAAGAGTTCATTTGGGAAGTAGCGAAACCTAGGATAGAATATAAATAAATGACAATTGGTGGATTTTTAACTAAACAATTGAACAAAGTAAATAATTTGTTATCATAAGACAAAACTTTTTATTTAACTACGAAGATATGATTAAATCATAAAACCAAACCCTACATCACAAACTCTTCTAATCTACTTTAGAGTTTAGATGTCTACATCAGAATAATCAGTTACTAATAAATAAAAATGTCCATCCCCTAATAATTTAAATAAGGAATAAAATCATTTAAAAATTAACCAACCAATAATACTTTTGCTTACCCTTCGTTCTTATTTTCTTAATTTGAGACTCCACTTTTTGTCATTAGGTGCAATTGTTCTATATATAAATCCAATAACGTCTTTTTTTTTTTTTTTTGGGCTAAATCCAATAACGTCTTTTCTCTTAATTAATTAACTTTTTTTAATCTCCCTGGATTCGTTTCATAACGCATAAATTGCCCAGCAAGGATTACGCAAACTCAAAGACAAAAGTAAAAAAGAAAAGAGAAGAAGAATCTTTTTTGTGACATAACAAGAAGAAGAAGAAGAAGATACAAAGCGTGGCGGCTCTAAACTCAAATTCCCAAATTACCCTCTTGATATTTTTATATTTTCTTTCTAATACCCTAAAAGTTCTTGATTCCAAAGGGTCCGTTGGGGTTTCTTGTAAACAGCGACAAAATCGCATAGTAGAAGACAAAACAAGATACACATAAGGAAGAAGAAAATATATTCTTGAGAAACTCTTTTTTTAATCTCTTGCGTCTTTATTGTTTGTTGGTGAGTCTTTTTGTGACCATAAGCCGATCAATTTCAGTATGCCTCTTTTGATCTTTGTTTGACTTCTTCTGATCGACTTCTCAACTTGTAAGCTTTTCTCTGATTCTCCGTCTTTGTCTCTCTCTCCGTTCTTGGTGATATAGATCATTACTGTGCTCTCTTCTCTTTTAATATATTGCATGCAATGATGTTTTCTAAAGAGATGAAAAGTCAAAATAATGATTGTGATGATAATTTGGAGAAATGATTACAAATTTTTGTTTTCCTGTGAAAAATATTGAAAAAGTTAAAAAAAGAAAACAGGTCTTTAGGATCTTTGTATCATTTGAGCTCTGAAAACTATATAATCGCATTTACTAAATGGGTTCAGGCGTTGACCATAGTCAGATTCAAGAATCATGTTGCATTATGGTTATTGTTTCTTAAAGATTTGATACTTTGAGTAACAACACTCGAAATTCATAGACTTTGCTCTGTAAAATTGCTTCAAGTGAGCTCTGGACTTCACAATTTTTCTGAGCTTTTAATCTAAATGGGTTCAGACTTTGAATAGATTAGATTCCAGAATCATGTTATTGTTATTAAAGATTAATACTTTGAGTAACAACACTCGAAATTCCTAGACTCTGCTCTGTATATTGCTTCAAGTTATCTCTGGAATGTTCATTTTTTTTTCAGGCGTTGACCATATAAGATTGATTCATATGATTTGGATTGATCATAAATATTGATATTTTTTAGTGTAACAGGTAACTTCAGGGCTTGAAGATGAGGCGTGAGTTTCCATGGCTATGGAAGGTAGAAAGCAGACGGCTTCTATGGCTATTAGGACTCACATTCGCTCTCATTGTCACTTTTCAATACATCGAGCTACCGTATGCTATCTCTTCCATCTTCTCATCCACCAAGATTCCTGTTTCAAGAAACTCAACTTCACTTATAGGTAACTCAACTTCAGCTATGGCGCCTAGCTTTTCCAAATCCGAGAATGATCCCGGGGGAGATGAGGAAGAAGTTGAGGTTGATCAGATATTCGATAGTAACGGAAATGTCACTGCCCCCGCCATTTCGCCTACTACCGCTACATTACCGCCTTTGTTGCCTACTTTAAAAGAAAACGCTACCGCGCCTGCTGATAGTGCAAATCCCCCGGCTGCATTAACCGGTTTAAATCCGTCTCCAATAAAGGAAAACGCAACAGCACCTATGGCTAGTGCAGAGGCCCCGGGTGTATTATCTGGTTTAAACCCGTCTCTGGTAAAGGAAAATGCAACAGCACCTGTGGCTAGTGCAAAGTCCCCGGCTGCATTACCTGATTTAAACCCGTCTCCGGTTAAGGAAAATGTAACAGCACCTCCAGTACCTAGTTTAAACCCGTCTCCGGTAAAGGAAACCGCAACAATGCCTACCACTAGCCGTGTACCGGAAAGGAATCCAACTAAAACAGATGTTGGTGATGCTGTGAGATTTGTTCCTGATGTAAAGGAGAACACGAAAATGCCTGATTCCGGGGTGATGTCAATATCCGAGATGAGCAAGCAGTTGCGTCAAAACCGTATTTCTCATAACCGTCTAGCAAAGGTTCATCATGATCTTGATATGATACATTTTTACTTAAGTAGTAGCAATTGTGTAACATGTTTCATTTTCTATTGCAGAAACCAAAATGGGTTACTAAACCTGACTTAGAGCTTTTACAAGCAAAATATGAGATTGAGAATGCACCAATTGATGACAAAGACCCTCTCCTGTACGCTCCTCTTTATCGCAATGTCTCCATCTTCAAACGGTGAGTCGGTTTTTTTCTTTGAAACTTCATCAAAGCTCATATTCTGATGATACTGGTTTGAGTTGATATCGAATTGTTCAGGAGCTATGAGTTGATGGAGAAGATGTTGAAGGTTTATGTTTACAAAGAAGGAGATAAACCTATAATGCATAGTCCAATACTCAGAGGGATTTATGCATCAGAAGGCTGGTTTATGAAAATTATTGAATCCAACAACAACAAATTTGTCACAAAGGACCCTGCGAAAGCTCATCTTTTCTATTTACCCTTCAGTTCCCGGATGCTCGAGGTGACTCTATATGTTCAGGACTCCCACAGTCACCGCAATCTCATTAAGTATCTAAAAGACTATATAGACTTCATTGCCGTAAAATATCCTTTTTGGAATCGAACTTCCGGGGCCGATCATTTCCTTGCCGCCTGCCATGATTGGGTAATGTCTTCTTCTTTTTGCCATTATACTCTTTTTGTGACATTTCTCTATGAAGTTATATATAGATGCAATCTTTGAGATCATTTTAAAGATGCGAATGTTGAGATAAATTTCCGAAAACGTGTGGTCATTTGTGACATTTCTCTATGGAGTTATAGATATGTGATCTTTGAATTCGTTTTGTAAGAAGTGTATGTTTTTCTTGTGACATTGTCTATGAGGTTATAAAGATTGGATCTTTGAGACCATTTTCTGATAAATGTATGGTCTTTTGTGACATTTTTAGGCTCCATCGGAGACACGGACTCATATGGCGAAGAGTATAAGGGCTTTGTGCAACTCGGATGTGAAAGAAGGCTTCGTCTTTGGAAAGGACACATCTTTACCAGAAACATACGTTAGAGATGCCAAAAAACCTCTAAGTAACATCGGTGGAAAATCCGCGACCAAAAGACCGATACTTGCTTTCTTTGCTGGGAAACCTGACCACGGGTATCTCAGGCCAATCCTCCTCTCCTACTGGGGTAACAACAAAGATCCCGACTTGAAAATATTCGGGAAACTTCCGCGGACTAAAGGAAACAAGAACTACCTTCAGTTCATGAAGACAAGCAAGTACTGCATTTGCGCAAAAGGCTTTGAAGTGAATAGTCCGAGAGTGGTAGAGGCCATTTTCTATGATTGTGTCCCCGTCATCATATCCGATAACTTCGTCCCGCCCTTTTTTGAGGTTTTAAACTGGGAATCATTCGCGATTTTTGTGCCGGAGAAAGATATCCCGAATTTGAAGAAGATTCTAATGTCTATACCGGAACGCCGGTACCGGTCAATGCAGATGAGAGTGAAGAAAGTTCAGAAGCATTTTCTATGGCATGTCAAGCCAGAGAAGTATGATATGTTTCATATGATTCTTCATTCTATTTGGTTTAACCGAGTTTTCCAAATTACTGTTTAAAAGTTTTGTTTAACGATTCAATGTACATGTTTTTACAGAGAATTTTTTTTAGTAGTACCTAAAACGGTATATCTAGTAGTAGTAGATTTTTTTTTTCACTTGTTACATTGACATGTGAATCCGGATTTGACCGGCCATGATTGAGTAGATTAAACCGGTGTGAAACTGAACCGGTGTGAATATGAATTAAGTGGTTTGTTTCAAATCAGGAGCATAGCATGTGAGAAACAAGAAGCAGAAATGAAGCTGCCATGGTCAGAAAACAAATCTCAATCTCTAGAATTTTTCTGGAATTATCTTCATATATTCTATTCTTTTTTATAACCTTCTTGAGGAAAATTTAATAACAGTGAAGAGGACAATAATAAATGAAAGACGGTGATGTTTGACGTAACTGGAAACATGTTTTGTCTCTCTCTTACATAAAACCTTATCATTTCCAACTTTTCACCAAACTATTATTTATTTCAGAACTGATAAACGGTGTGAGTATTAACTTTTGACTGATTTGTTCTTCTACTTCTACATTCGAAATAATGCATTTAGATAAAGTTATAGTTTTTAAAAAGTTTATTTAAGTTTTTAAAAAGTTTATTTAAGTTTTTCAGAAATGATAAAAATATGACCTACATCTATACTAAACTTAGGCCATGAAGGTTTAGGGGATTTTAATTTGTTTTTAGATTATAGATTTTAGATTTTAGTTTTTAGATTTTGCTTTTGGTTGTTAGATTTTGTAAAACAAAAATAAAAACCAAATAAAAAAATTCTTTAAAAAATGTAACGTAGAAGAAAATCTCAAAAACTCTTAGAATTGGATTTTGGAGTTTATGAAGAAGTGAGTAGAATCTAGCAAAATCTTGATTCCCTATATTTTAGGGAATCTACTTTTTTTAAAATCATGAATAGTAAAAAAAAAAAAAGTAGATTTTTTGTCATCTGAATTTATTAACTATTACAAATTATGAGAACCATTACATAGACGATTTTACCTTGGGCAATTCCTTCCGATCCTATTAGATTCACACTTCCTTCTTCATCCTCCATTAATCTGCATAATTGTTAACAAATTGCAATATATGGGACTCGAACCCCAGACCTCTCGATGTAGAAGCATTAATCAACCCTTGGTCAACCACTAGACCAAATGAGCTTCCACATCAAAAAATAGTCTAAAACAGAAAAAATGACCGTAGGAAATAACAATACAGAAAAAAAAAAAAGTGAAAATATTATTTTTAATACCACTAATTACTATCATTTTATAATTTGTTTTAACCAAAAAATACAAATTATTAATCAAAACCATTATATTTTAATTGGTCCGGCATGCGATTCATACATAGTTGGCAAATAATACTTAAATATGAAATTGGTCAAGCGTTAATAAAACTACTGCACATACTAAGGTTCCAAATGATAACTATATCGCATAAAAAAACCGCACCTCAACAGTGTCAAAATATTTACATACACATATATAATTATATTTTTTTGTTATTATTTGAACTGCACTACATTTTTTGCGTAGTAAAAAAAAACGGTTACCATTCAGAGCCTAACTTTATTAATCAAAAAAAAACTTTATTAATCAATAATGATAAAGTACGAAGTGTAAATTTAACTGTTCTACAATACATTTTGTCTGGTAATAATTCACAACCGGAATCTTAACCTTAAAACTAGGGATAACGATATAACATATTTAATGAAACAATATGGTAGTCAAACTCATCCACCAAACGCTGTAGTAAGAAAAAGAAAATACTAGAATAGTAGCAAACAATTAGTATTTCATTTGGCGATGATCATCAATGTTCATGTTCTGTTTCCATTTTCTTATATGCTGCTCTTTTCCATATTTTTAAGGTGTTGATTTATTTATAACAGTCAATGAAATTTCAACATTTGACGTACCACATGAAATTGGTTCCGTCTGCTTTCATTATTAGTTATTGCAGACCAATATCTAGACGTACAGAAATAATGTGGCAACAACAAAATGTGCATTATCATTTTGAATGTATCAAAAATAGAATCTCGAACTGGCATGGAAGTATTTAAATCGTGATTAAATTTGTTGTTATGGCAAATACCATTTTACTCATTATCATATTTTAAAATTCCAATAGTTTTTTTTTTTTTTTTGTATGAATGTTAAATTTTATTCAAACAAAAACCTTTTTACATTATATGCATCTTTTGGTCGATAGAGCATATTGAAAAACTTACATTGCTAATATAAAAAAGATTGAAATAATATAGCCTTTAACTCTGAGCTTGTAACCAAATGTCGTAGACATCCTGGAACTTGTGAGGGTGAAGGCGACGGAAGGAGATGATTCGATTGCGTACAATCCGATCAATTGCAGCAATGTGATGATTTGAAGGCAGTGGGCCGGCTCCATGCCTACGGTTATTTCGTTCTTGCCAAAGGATGTAGACAGTGGCCTGAAATACATACCGTAGAAGAAACTGGTGGGAGCGAGTGAAGACTGCATGCATCATTTAGATGAGCAAGGATGGCAGAGAAAACCGTTGTAAAACGAGTGCTAAGAAGTTTGCGAGTGAGGGCACTCCAAACATGACAGGTGTAGCTGCAGCTGAAGAAGAGATGGTCTCTCGATTCCAGAGGATTGTGGCAAAAAGCACCGGAAGGAGTCAGACCCGCGTTCCAACTAAGCATGCGATCACCCGTAGAAAGGCGGTTGTGAGCCGCTAACCACAAGATGAAAGAGTACTTTGGAGTTGCACCCGAGAGCCAGATTCCCTTATGCCAGTTGTTGACAATGCCCGAATGGCGAAGTTGTGTCCATGTTTCAGATGTCGAGAAAGTTGGTTTGAATTGAGCAGCCGCATCACGCCATAACGCAATATCAGGATCCGACGGTCTGGACATACGAAGATTGTTCAGCTCTGCTTCTATTTGATTTAGGATTGCAAGACGATGACGGCGTCGTCGACGTGTGTGTAAAGCATCAACTACCGAAGCTTCTGCAGTTATCCCCAGGTCAATAAAACCTCTATCCCCAATCAAGTCATGAATCTGCCCAAGAGGACTCCATTGATCATACCAGAACGATGTATTCCGTCCATTTTGGAGCTCCATTTTATGAAATTGTTTTGCTTGATTTCTGTATTTTAGGAGCTTCTGCCACATCCAGGAGCCTACTGAGCGATTCTCCTTTACCGACCAAAAGGAGCCAGACCGT
>OVAQ01003100.1:0-10692 GCA_900406345.1 Erysimum cheiri | reverse complement strand
CATGAGGAGAGCAAGAGGCTGACCAATTCCACCGGCGGCACCAAATATGGCGACCAATTCCACCGACGGCACCAAATATGGCGAATTTCGCTTCATGAGGAGAGAAGGAGAAGCCGATTTTCGCAAAAAGGAAAAGATTTTTTCATTACCAAATTTCGTAACCAATGACAGGGTGCCACGTCGACACAACTTGGGGCTCAGAACGCGTTCCAGTTTTAAAACGCAAGAGACCCATCTTCTTCCACTGTTCAGCCCGGATAATATTAAACAACTATCAGAACGTCAATTTTGTTCCTCCGTTATTTGTGCTCTAAGTTCAACGAAAGACGTTTGGCTGACTTGAGAGATCCCATAATCTTATCATCGGCGATATAAGACACGCTACTAATAATTGCCTCAACTAACACTGGCGCATTCTTAATCAAACAACACCCACAGTGGCTTAACCCTTTAATCTTCAAGTATTCCAAAGAAGGAGCATTTATCACATATCCACCATTTTCTAGTCCACCCTTGTAATCGGAAATCGATAGTCTCTTCAAAGATGGTGCCAAGATAACGAAAGTCCGCACAACCTTACGGTGACCTCGATGAATGACCAAATCCTCAAGATTAGGACAGCCAGATATAAGGTTACGAATAGATTCATTGTCTTTGAAAAAAACATAATCAAGGTGCAGAGTTCTGAGGGACTTCATACAAACGGGAGAAGGAACATCCACAAGAACCTTATACTTGAGTTTCAAGGACTCAAGAGTATTATAGCTAAACAAACTAGTTGGAAATCTGACTGAAGTTTTAAAGTGAAGATTGAGCACCAACTCACTCACATGGCGTGTAACCGCAATGCCAATCCATACTCCAACATTTATATCACATTTGTTGTCAGTCTTATCAGTAACTTTGAGATGCAAACTCTCCAAAACCGGAGCTTTGTGTGAAAGCAAAAACTTGCCAACATTCTCTGAAAATTTCGTTATATCCTGACCATCAGATTCAAACTCGAGCCTCGGCACCATCTTCCAAAGAGACCGCCATCTTTTAGACAAAACACTCGTGGCTATCACAGTTTTTGTTGGAAGTAAAGACAATATCTTTAAAAGCAAAGCTTCAGGCAACTCACTGATCCTGTCCTTACCCATAACAACTCCAAGTTTCAAACTTTAACCACCAAAAACAAAAGGAAAAAAGATTCAAGAGTTAGGGTTTGGATGTTAAGAAGCCATATAGAACGATTCGTAACGGGAAGCATATAAGAACACAAACGAAACAGAGAAACATACCATCGTTTCATTGTCGTTGATAGATAAGAGACAAGAATATAGTAGATTGGTAAAATCCTTCAGATTTATGCCTTCCCAGTGGTGATTTATCGAATCAAAAACGCCCCAAACGCCAACGCAGACGCAGTTCTAGCAATCAAGAGATGAAGAGACCCAATTTTCCCGCTCGAATACGGCTTAAGTTAGATATTGATTACACTTGTGATCGATTTGTAAGTAGATCGGCGATTCGAGAGAGAACAACAGTTGCCCAATGCATATCAATTTGAAGAAGAAGAAATAAAATAATTTGAAAATATATATATATTTTTGAATTATACACAGTTACTCCCTCCGTTTCAAAACAAGTGTCGTTGTAGAGAAAATTTTTTGTTACAAAACAAGTGTCATTTTCGACTTTCAATGCAAAATTTATTAATTTTAAAGTACATTTTATTTTTTTATTGGTTGAAATGTGATTAAGTGTATATGCAATTGTGTTTTTGTATAGAAAATATGTAAAATTAATTGTTTTCTTAATTTGTGTGAAAAGTCCAAAGATAACATTTTTTATGAAACAGAGAGAGTATTAGTTTATTGCTGACATCATCATTGTATTTTATTAGGAAAAACTATTGCATCCTTAATTCTTATAGCGCCTTGCTACCTGTAGATGATTTATGCTTAAGCTTATTGCGTTTTTGATTTTTGGTCAGATTGGATTGTCTTGTTTGTGAGATCGCCATTTATGTTTGCTAGGGTTCTTTAGAGGTTACATTTGCAGAGGTTAGATTCGCCGAGGTTATGAGCTTAGGCCATCTTTAAAGGGGGAACTTTGCGTGTGTTCTTAAATTTTAAAAAATAGGAAATAAAGTGAACAGTGGTAGAACAGTTGTAACTCATCCTTATAATTTTAAGAACAGTTATACCCACTATTCAACATTTTTATTATTTTAAAACTCTTAAGAACACACTTAAGTGTTCTCCCTTTAAGGATGCCCTTAGATCGCTTGTCGATATTGCTATTTATTGATGATTTAAAGTAGATTTGGTTGCCGTTAGAGATCGCTATGATTTAGGGCTATGGAACTTTAGGTTTGGTAAATTATGTCGTGAGCGTTTAGTATAATAGTATCTTAAGGAAGGCAATAAAGATCTTAGTGTCAAAGATATGAATCAAAATCGTATCCCAATTGTTTTGTCTCACCTTCCTAATTCTCTACTTGCTCTGTACATTTTGTACATTTTCACTCTTCAATTTTCCTATCTCCTTCTCCTCTTGCTTACGTTTACCATCTCAATATCAATTCATAAGTTCTTCACTTATTAGTACCTTAACATTGTTGTTGTGCTTAATTTTGCAGACGTCTCCAAGCAAAAGACGATGTATTATGTATATTGGAGGTAGCATTGACGATATACACGATTTGGCTACGTACATATTTTGGCTTGAATGTGGACAACGATCAGCCTATCATCTTCATTGATGCATATCGAGCACAACGCCGAACTAATGACGATCCTGAAACTTGGTCTCAAAAGAAATACCGAGAATATCACTTTAGAAGTTTGATAAGATCTATTAGAGGAAAGTTTGTGATAATCATATTCGATAATCTGAAAAAAAAACTATCTTTGCTGCTACGGTAAGACAACCACCCACTTCATTGCCATACTTATGATTTGATTTGAAGCTTATATGGTTTGAATGCTTATGATTTGTTTTACAGGATCATGACACACATCTTTCTCTTTATTGGGGAATTGATATGATAGGCGACCTCGTTCTTTCTACAAATTCTGAGATGGTTTAGCTGGCATGTCACAGAGCTTACGGTGGTTTCCCACAAGGTTGCTACATATCCACAGCGAGATCGACTGGAGACTTTCGACGATCAAGAAAAGGAGTTACGAGTCCACAATATTATTATTTACTATTGTATTGTAATGATATAAAGATATTTATATATTTATATCTATCTAGTTTATGTTAAGCCAAGTGATTCTTTTTAATTTCGTTTTTGTTTTTAAGCCAAGTGCTTCCATAATTTAAGTTCATCATAAACCTTTGAATCTAAGCCAAAATGCTTTTCAATTAAGCCAAAGTGCTTTGTGCAAATTTTCTACAATTAAAAAAAAAAAAAGAATTAACGTTTGTCTTCTTAAAGCCATAGAGCTTCCCATTCCAATCTCAATGTTTTCAAAGCTTTGAGCATTTGATACTACTTTAATTTTTAATCGTTNAAAAAAAAAAAAAAAAAAAAATTCTTATTATTCCCTTTTTCGTTTCTCCCGATTACTACGTTTTTTAAACCTATAGGAAAACAAATGTTCATATTCTATTTTTGGTCCAGTTAACATATTCAGCGATGCCGATACTCAAACACCAGTTCATAAAGGATGCAGAGGAAAGACAAACGAACCAAACGAGAAATACAGTATTGATAAAACGAGATCGAAAGATCAGAGAAAATCAGGGCTATGATGGGTTTGAAATAGACCGGCCATTTCCATATTTTCGTCTAGTTCAAAAGTGTTCAGCCCCTAGACAGAACATTCTATGGTAAGTACAGATATAGAAATTTCCCCTCTTGATCTTCACTATTGAACCCATATTTCCTCAAAATCATAAAAGCCGATGTAAATCCCTTTATCCAGTTAAATCAAAAGGCTCTATGAGCTAAGAAGAGTCTGATTCATAATATGATGAATCGAATTCGAACACAAGGTGGCATGAATTTGAAGCCCTGACCACACCATCCAATTCCTTGAGCATCTTACGTCTCTCTTTCAACTTGTTGAGCTCACCCGATTCAATGGGATTTGTCGTGAAAGTTGCCTTTTTCAATCGCCTTGCGTTTCGTAGAATGTATGTAGCTATTTCTTTCTCTTCTTCTCTTCCCCAATCATATCTTGTCCACACAAATGTCTCCAAATGTGACAATAAACATTCAGGGACATACCTCGGCTCATTCCATTTCCCGTCGACCAAACCATCTTCGTGAAAATTCCGACGTTGCTGAGACCAAAGAAGCAAGGGGCAAGTCAATGTATAACCCCAAAGAGAAAACATAATAAAAAAATATATAGCTAGCTGACTAATAATGAAATGTCTTACATCAGTGACCTTGAGGACTTGTAGTTTAGGAGAATTTTCGAGCATGAGCGTAAGTAGATTCCACCACTCTGCTTTACGTGTATACATCTCAAGATATACCAGCTGATGGAAGATACTTCCAGTAGGATATGTAATCTATCCATGAGACATATTATTAGTGAATAGAAACAAATATTTGAGAACAAAGAACTCAACTGACGATTTAAAAACCCCGCAATGTTACCTCCAAGGGTGATAAATCCAATAGAAGACGTTTGACTGAAGTGAGAGATCCAAGAAGCTTCTCAGTGGTTATAGATGTAACGTAAGCGATACTTGCCTCCACCAGCTCTGGCGCATTTAGACAAAACTCTTGACATCTTAAATCGTCAATTCGTAAGTATTTCAAAGAAGGAGCATTTATCAAATATCCCCAAAACTCTGGTCCACTATTGGAATCAATAATCTCAAGTCTCTGCAAAGAAGGGACCTCAATAGCGAAAATCTGAACATCAGAATCGTCACCTCGATACACATTCAAATGTTGAAGAATAGGGCAGCCAGATAAAAGGTTACGGAGAGATGCATCATCTTTGAAGCTCACATACTCAAGATGCAGAGTTGTAAGAGACTTCATAAGAACCGGAGAAGGTATATCTAGAAGAAAAGAGAGTACGAGTTTCAAAATCACAAAATGTACACAAGCTACTCGGAAATGTGAAGGTCTCTCGCCTAGCATAAAAGTCGAGCACCAAATGACGTAAATGTCGAGAAATCGCAAATCCAACCCAAAGTCCAATATCTACAGGATTAACTAATTCTGTTCCGAATTTGATATGAAAACTCTCAAGAACGGGAGCTTTATGTGAAAGGAAAGACTTGCAAACAATCTCTGAGAATGTATGGTCTTCACTGTTGTAATCCTCAGAATCAAACTCGAGATTTGGCACCAACTTCCAACGAGACCGCCATTCTTTAGACAAAACACTCGTCGCTATCACAAGTTTTGTAGGAAGAAAAGACAATATCCGCAGAATCAAAGCTTCGGGCAACAAATTCATCCTATCCTCCTTATTCATAACACCTCGATTTCTCAAACTTTTCACCACCAAAATCAAACAATTAACATTTAGGGACTGCTATTATATATATAGGATTTCAAATGCTCTTAAACATAAACGAAACAAAGAAACTTACCGTTGTTCCATTGTCGGGAAAATCCTTGAGGTTTATGCTTTTCCACTTCAAACGCTCTAAACTCAAAATCAACAATTAGAATTTAGAAGGAAGGAAGAAGTACTGAATCGAGATTGCGAGATTAGGGCTTCTTATTCAAAAATCAAAACCTCGGTTTGTTTTTTTTTTTTTTTTACATGCCTCGGTTTTGTTTAAAATCGAACCAAATCCAATTCAAATCAGCTTTTGTCGATCGGTTTAATAATTAATAAAATAAGACCAAATTACCATATTTTTCGCCTCTTGGTGTTCTGTTCGCTATGAACTTTTTGTCTATCATTTGCTTTGGAAAATGAAGATTCAGCCAATTGTCTTGATCGTCAATTTGGGATCCAATTCTCCGAAGGATGTTGATTAGGAATTGTATGTAATAATATGGATTCATAGCAATATTGTCTGTAGTTGTATTAGCCTTTTGATCTGCTTGAGGCTTTGCAAAAGTACAATCAAGCATATCATGACCTGTATATAAATTTGATTTATGTACATCGACATGTCCAGAGTCTCCTTGTGTATACATTTTGTGATTTCAATTGATAACCTCACTGTGCCCTCAATGCAAGTGACAAATCAATCAATTGTAATTGTAAGAGATGAATAGTACAATCAAAAGTTTTCTATTCATCTTTCTCCATTGAAATCACAAAACCCAAACATCATCCAATGGCCAGTAGTAGCACCATATACACTCGACATCCAAATCAAATATTAATCACCTTAATAGTAACAAGAAGAGTCTACTACATATAAGATCATTCGAGCACAAGGTGGCATGAATTTGAAACTCTAACCACACCATTCAACTCGTTGAGTATCTCAAGCCTCATTTTGGGTTCAATGGGTCTTGTGGAGAAAGTTACCTTCTTCAACCTTCTTGCGTTCTTTAGAATGTATGTAGCCACTTGTTTCTCTTCTTCTCTTTCCCAATCATATCTTGTCCACACAAAAATCTCGAGGTGTGACAACAAACATTCAGGAACATACTTTGGCTCATTCCATTTCCCCTCGTCCATAAATTGTTTATCGACATCCAGACAATGCTGATGATACCAACATGCAGGCAAAGGAAAAATGCAATGTATATTACTATAATACCTTCAAAATGAACCCCAACAGAAGACCATCAACAATAGATATGCCTGAAAAATAATGAAATGTCTTACATCAACGAGATTGAGGACTTGTAGTTTAGGAGAGCTATCAAGCATGCGCGTAAGTAGATTCCACCACTCCACCTTATGTGTATACATCTCTAGATATACCAGCCGATAGAAGATAACTCCAGTGGGATATGTAATCTATTCATGAGACAATTATTAGTATACAGAAACAACAAATATATGTCAAGTGCGAGTAAAGTTAGTTACCTGCAAAGGTGACAAGTCCAAGGAAAGGAGTTTGGCTGAGCTAAGAGATACCAGAATCTTCTCATTGACTATACAAGAAACATTTCTAATATTTGCCTCAACTAGCTCGGATGCATTCTCAATCAGACAAAACCCATAACCTTTTAAACCATCAATTTCCAAGTATTTCAAAGAGGGAGCGTTGATCACATAGCCCCCATTCTCTCGTCCACTAGTGGGATCATGAAGCGATAGTGTCTTCAAAGATGGCGCCTCAATGATGAAATTCACTACAACATTACGATTGGAACCTCGATGCACGACCAAACGTTCAAGATTAGGGCAGCTAGCAAAAAGGTTACGAACAGATTCATCGTCTTTGTACACCACAGATTGGAGGTGAAGTGTTCTGAGGGACTTCATAGAAATCAGACAAGGAACATCGAGAAAAACGGAATTCTTGAGTTTCAAGGTCTCAAGTGTATCAAAACAGAACAAACTCATCGGAAGTCTGACTGGCGAGCCATAAGAAAACCTAAGTTCGAGTACGATCTCACGCACATGGCGTGCAAATGCAATTCCAGCCCAAATCCCAACATATACACCATCAGGGTTATCTCTAACTTTCAGATGCAAACTCTCTAGAACTGGAGCTTTATGTGAAAGCAAAGACCTGCAAACATTTTCTGCAAATTCCTGTGTCTTTCCATAAGATTCATCAAGAGATTCAAACTCGAGTTTTGGTACAACTTTCCAAAGAGATCGCCATCGTTTAGACAAAACACTTGTGGCTATGACAATTTTTGTTGGAAGTGAAGACAATATCAGCAGAAGCAAAGCCTCAGGTAACTCACTGATTCTGTCCTCACTCACAAAACCTCGCTTTCTCATCAAACTTCCACCAACACTAAAAGTCAAACAAGTAAAGATTAAAAGTTAGGGTTCGGAGCTTACGGTTAAGAATAGTTCATATAGGATGCAAAGAAAAATCCATAAACGAAAATTAAGAAACAAACAATTGTTCCATCTTCTACAAGCGCCTTCCACACGCAAACAGAGACCTTATTAGTGCACTCTTGGAAGAATAATAACACTAAACCTGTGAGACATATTACGACAAGATGATTGGAGAAGACCGAGAAAGAGTGTGTGGAGAATTGGAGAACGATGACAACAATTGCGAAAACGAGATCGAACGATCAGAGAGAAAATTAGGGTTTTAGTTTAGTTAATAAAACCGGTTTTGTTCGGGTGGAAGTTAAAACCAAACACGCTTTACCAATTTCTTCGTATTCGATGGTTTATGCTGAATGGGAATCGTTAGAGCAAAATCCGGTCGTTACTTTTGGGTTGTTGGTTAAAAAAAAAAAAAAATGGTCAGCTTCAGAAAGATCATTGTATAAACAAACCATTTTGATTCATCTGATTTGTCTCATTTAGACTACCTTGATAAAAAATGAAGTACCCAAGTTTCCTCAAAATCACAAAAAAAACCAACATTGTATTTTCAGTTCCCAACGGCCTAATGTAGAAGTATACCATCCTCGAGATCCAAAGCCATTGTAATTCCCTCTAACTGGTTAAACTAACAGGCTCTATGTGCTAAGAAGAGTCTGATTCATAATGAGATGAATCGAATTTGAACACAAGGTGGCATGAATTTGAAGCCCTGACCACACCATCCAATTCCTTGAGCATCTTACGTCTTTCTTTCAACTTGTTGAGCTCACCCGATTCAATGGGATTTGTGGAGAAAGTTGCCTTCTTTAATCGCCTTGCGTTTCTTAGAATGTATGCAGCTATTTCTTTCTCTTCTTCTCTTCCCCAATGATATCTTGTCCACACAAATGTCTCCAAATGTGACAATAAACATTCAGGGACAGACTTTGGCTCATTCCATTTCCCGCGGTCCATAGCATCTTTATGAAAATTAATATTGTTCTGAGACCAAAGAAGCAAGGGGCATTTCAATGTATAACCCCAAAGAGAAAGCATTAAAAATATATATAGCTAGCTGACTAATAATGAAATGTCTTACATCAGTGAGCTTGAGGACTTGTAGTTTGGGAGAATTTTCGAGCATGAGCGTAAGTAGATTCCACCACTCTGCTGCACGTGTATACATCTCAAGAGATACCAGCTGATGGAAGATACTTCCAGTAGGATATGCAACCTATCAATGAGACACATTATTAGTGAATAGAAAGAAATATGTGATAACAAAGAACTCAATTGACGATTTAAAAAACCCCGGAATGTTACCCCCAAGGGTGATAAATCCAATAGAAGACGTTTGACTGAAGTGAAAATTCCGAGAGATCCAAGAAACTTCTCATTGATTTTAGATGTAACTTCAGCGATACTTGCCTCCACCAGCTCCGGCGCATTTAGAGAAAACCCTTGACATCTTAAGTCTCCAATTCGTAAGTATTTCAAAGAAGGAGCATTAATCAAATATCCCCAAAACTCTTGTCCATTACTGGAATCATGAATGTCAAGTCTCTGCAAAGAAGGGACCTCAATAGTGAAAATCTCAACATCAGCATTGTCACCTCGATACACACCCAAATTTTGAAGAATAGGGCAGCCAGATAAAAGGTTACGGAGAGATGCATCGTCTTTGAAGCTCACATACTCAAGATGCAGAGTTGTAAGAGACTTCATAAGAACCGGAGAAGGTATATCTACAAGAAAAAAGAGTACGAGTTTCAAAGTCTCAAGTGTGTTACAAGTACACAAGCTACTCGGAAATGTGAAGGTCTCTCGCATAGCATAAAAGTCGAGCACCAAATGACGTAAATGTCGAGAAAACGCAAATCCAACCCAAAGTCCAATATCTACAGGATTAACTTCTGTTCCAAATTTGATATGAAAACTCTCAAGAACGGGAGCTTTATGTGAAAGGAAAGACTTGCAAACAATCGCTGAGAATGTATCACCGTCGAAATCTTCATGATCAAACTCGAGATTTGGCACCAACTTCCAACGAGACCGCCATTCTTTAGACAAAACACTCGTCGCTATCACAAGATTTGTAGGAAGAAAAGACAATATCCGCAGAATCAAAGCTTCGGGTAACTGATTTATCCTATCCTCCTTATTCATAACACCTCGATTTCTCAAACTTTTCACCACCAAAATCAAACAATTAACATTTAGAGACTGCTATATACTCCATTGTTCCATTATATATACACATAATCGAAACGAAAACGAAACAAAGAAACTTACCGTTGTTCCATTGTCGGTAAAATCCTTTGAGGTTTATGCTTTTCCAGTGCTAAAGTGGCGCACTTCAAACGCTCTAAACGCAAACTCAACAATTAGAAGAAAGAACTGAAGATTGCGAGATTAGGGCTTTTTATTCAAAACCTCGGTTTTGTTTTTTTTCCCGACAGTTTTGTTTAAAATCGAACCAAATCCAATTCACATCAGCTTTTGCCGATCGGTTTAATGATGAATCAAATAAGACCAAATTATACCATATTTTCGCTATGAACTTTTGGTTTATCATTTGCTTTAGAAAATGAAGACTCAGCCAATGGTCTTGATCGTCAATTTGGGATCCAATCCCTCGAGGGATATTGGTTAGGAATTGNTAAATTAATAATGTTGGGACTACAACATTTTATTAATTTATAGTGATATTAATTTATCTATAAATTAATATTTATAGGATAAAATAATATTTATTAATTTATAAAAGTATATAAGAAAAATTGAATGATATTTCAAAGACAATAAATGAATT